>AWOL01S0012378.1:85585-101581 GCA_000715115.1 Nicotiana otophora
GTATAAGAGACAGTATATATATATATATATATATATATATATATATCAAACATGGTTGATTTTACTCTTTAAATAAAGATAACTTTATTGAGTAATTTTCAATAAGATCACAAGGAATAGGGGTATAGAAAGACTCAAATTACAAGAAAAGGTTCTTCAAATTCATCATTAGTGCTGCTCGTAAGAGATATATTTGACTTTATTTCAATAGTATCTTAAAACAAACAAATACTCCCTCCGTTTCAATTCATGTGAACCTGTTTAACTGGGCACGGAGTTTAAGAAACAATGAAGACTTTTAGAATTTGTGATCCTAAACAAGTCAGAAAGGGGCCCAGAGTATTTGTGTGGTTATAAAAGTTTTTCATTAAGGGTAGAATTGTAAGTTTAAGCTAAATTGTTTCCAAATTTAAAAAGGGATCATTCTTTTTTAAACAAACCAAAAAGAAAATAAGTTCACGTAAACTGAAACGAAGGAAGTATTTACATTACTACAGCTTGAATAGTTACACTCCAAAAAGTTTGCTAAGCATATTAGCTAACTCTTGCCGTCGTTATGCTATTATAAGCTAGAATTAGTTTACTCATCTTCTTGTCAACTAATCTAAATTTGGGAAGATACTTGAGTTGATTAATGACATTTGCCTATCTTCTTTTCAGGTTATCATATCAAATTTGCTATGTTGTTGACAACTAATCTGATGAAGTAAAAATACTTAAATCATGTGTATGTACATGTAATTCCCCGCTTGTTTTAGTGGCACTGAATAGCTACGTGTTAAACTCCATCATTAAAGCCATAATTCGGCTTATCCCTCCTAGATATGTGTTAAACTCCATCATTAAAGCCAAAATATTTACTCGTAATCGTTGCATATCGTAAGAAGTAGTCAACGTGCTTTTTTTTCATGTATTTAATCATTTCATATTTAAGTAATATATGTAGTTACATAAATCATCATTTAAACAATAATAAATTAACAATTTTTATGTATATATCAGATTGGAATAAATTTTTTCCTATTCTGGTTATTCCTTCCCCTATTCCACATGTCACAATCTCACTCATCTATTCTATCAAAAAATAATACACTTCTTCTGCACACTACACTACACTCTTTCTTAACTCGTGGGATTGGTTTTTGTCTTTCATAATTCTTACGACATATATAATTGTGTCCATTCTAATGAACATGAAGTTTGGATATACACATCAATATCTATCAATGTAAAGAAGTTTTCATCTGCTTACGCGGTCTCTAATTAGCTTGGTACAACTCGGGTATACATTGTTAGTGATTCTGTTGGGGATGAGATCTGCGGCAAAGACTATACCTGACTTGCATCAATTTAATTGGGGACCGCAAAATTTTAATTTCTTCGAAATTAATTAGGATCGATCTTATGTTATTAGTGTCTATCAACATAAAGAATTTTTTATCTACTTACGTGGTCTCTAATTAGCTTGTTGCAGCTCGAGAATATCTTGCTAGCGGCCCTATCGGTTTACGACAAAGTTTATTCCCGACCTGCAGCAACAATCTTAATTGGAGACCGCAGTAAATTTGAATATCTTTGAAGTTAATTCAGATCGATCTAATGTTATCTACTTGAAGTTGGATCTCATTCAATATAATTTTGCATGTAATGACCCGGCCGGTCGTTTTAAACATTTATGCTCCTTTCTGCTATTTGAAGTCTTGAATAGCTTCATACGATGTATTATGACTTGTGTGAATTGTCGGTATTGATTTTCAGGTATTTCGGAGTTAGTTTGGAAGAATGAAATTCAAGGTTTAAAGCTTAAGTTGAAAGGTTGACCGGATGTTGACACACATGTAAACGGCCCCGGAAAAGAGTTTTGATGATTCCAATAGCTCCATATAGTAATTTTAGACTTAGGAGCATGTCCGGAAAATTATTTGGAAGTCCGTAGTTAAATTGGGCTCGAAATGGCTAAAATAGAAATTTAAGTTTGGAAGTTTGACCCGGGAGTTCACTTTTTGATATCGGGATCGGAATCCAATTCTGAAAATTTGGAATAGTTTCGTTATGTCATTTATGACTTGTGTGCAAAATTTCAGGTCAATCGAACTTGATTTGATATGTTTCGGCATCGAATATGGAATTTAGAAGTTCATAAGTTCTTAGGCTTGAATCGATGCGAGATTCGTGTTTTTATCCTTGTCGGGTATGATTTGAAACCTCGAGTAGGTCCGTGTTATGTTATGGGACTTGTTGGTATATTCGGATGGGGTCCTGAGTGGCTCGGGTGTGTTTCGGGGTGAGTTTTGAGCGAGTCTGGACATTTCGGCACTCTGATGTTGTTCTGGAACTTTTGAAGTGCGGGGGGCACATTTTGGAGTGTTGAGGCAAAGCCTCAAATGCGGACTACAGAGGAAAAGTGCGGACCGCAGAAATCCTCTCGCGGCAGCAGAAAGGAGATTCTGCAGATTCAATGGTCCGACTTCGGAAGCTTATATTTTTTAATCTACAAGGAATTTAGAGATAATTTTAAAACAAAAATTGTAGCCTTTTGAGTCTAGTTTTTAGCAAGCTAACCCAATCATTATTTTGACATTTGTAGAGAATGTTATGGTTAATTTACTGAAATTTGGTAGTGCAGAGGCTGCTGAAGTACGACCGCACAATTTGGATTGCGGCTGCAGATCCCGGGATGTGCAGCCGCACAAAACAATGTGCGGACAATAGAATGAGGGATCAAATTTGGTACTATATGAATGAGGGTTAAAGTATTATTTCATAATTGGATTTTGGGAGCTCGGTTTGTGTCGATGTTTCGTGGGATTTCAAGAAATTCATCGGTGTAAGTGATTCTGACTCGGATTTGGTTAATATACATGAATATATCATTGTTTTCATCATTTAATAAGTATTTTGAGATGAAAATTTGGAAAATATTGTAGAAATTTCATAAAACGAAATTTTGGGAATTGAATGTCGATTCGAAGTCGGATTTGAGTGAAACTAGTATAGTTGGACTCGTAATTGAATGTGTTATCGGATTTTGTGAGTTTCGTCGGATTCCGAGACGTGGGCCCCAATGTCGATTTTTCGAGCGGAGTTAGAAATTTTTATAAATTGTTAAATTGTAAGCATTGGAGTATATTTTGATTAATTTGCACATTATTTGAATAGATACAAATCGTTTGGCTTGAGTTGAGGAGATAGGAAGGCGTTTGGAGGTTCATACGTGCAGAATGGAATCTCCGGAGTATTGTTTATCTTTCTCGGCATTGGGATTGGCTTGTTTGAGGTAAGTGTTTTGCCTAACTTTATTGAGAGAATTTTTCCTACTAATTGCCATTATTTGTTACATGCGGGGGTGATACATATATGTGGTGACAAGCATATTTGCATGTGCCAAGGTTAATCATGCTCGGAGGTAAATTATACGATTTATTGTGATTTATAGAATTATGTGACACTCTTATTTCATGTCTTCTTCGACTTCTAGATTTCTATGAATATGACATTAAATTCTAGACGCCCTGATTTGGCTTATTATAATTTAATTAAAAATTTGACGGACATTTATGAAAATTATTGATGTGCTAAATTCGGTCGTTATTATACTTAATCACAAATACGACTCTACGACAGTTATTCTTGAGATTTTGAATTCTATACATAAGTTGAAGATCATTTTTGAGACTTGCTGAAATATCGAAATAATAAAGTACTTGAAGTTTATTTTATTTGTTATTGGCTTGAAAGCCGTGATTGATGTTTAATTTGGACCATTCGTTTAAACACTCTCTTTGATGTTATTTATGCTTTCTACCTTACTTGTTAATGATATACATGTGCTTGGTAAGAAAGAGTGTAAAGCACGAAGGGCGATGCCGTGCCATTTCATATATATTATCATGTGAGGGAGAGTGTAAAGCACGGAGGGTGATGCCGTGCCATTGTATATATAGTATCATGTGAGGGAGAGTATAAAGCATGAAGGGTGATGTCGTGTCATGCCATGTGAGTGTAAAGCACGAAGGTTGCTTCCGTGCCATTTCACTTGAGAGTAAAAGCACGAAGGGTGATGCCGTGCCATTTCACTTGAGAGTAAAAGCATGAAGGGTGATGCCGTGCCATTTCATTTATATTGTCATTATTTTTATATTATCATATGTTCATGGCACGAAGGGTGTTTTTGTGCAAGCGAGGACAAGAGACATAGATTATATTGTGTTATCTTTTCGTCGCGTGTACTTTCATGCCTTTATCTTGAGCTGTTATTGTGCACCTATGTTTTTCTATGTGACTTGTAGTCGTTGTTCTTTCTGTATCCTCTACCCCATGTATTATTGTGTTATCCATGCCTTCTATCTGTTTAACTTGAAAATATTACGATTTTCTTCTTGTTTGTTATATTTGCATCTAAGCCTTCTACCATTCTAATTAGTGAAATTTATATTTTTCCTTCCTAATTGCTATCATAATTTCTATGCCTCTTTTTCCCAGCATGTTTCCGTGGTCCATATGTACTGCTTTGTTTGTTGTTGCTTCATGTGTACGTCCCACTTTATTTCTTTATTTGTTATTGGCATTTTTCCCACCTAGCCGGTACTGTTATATGTATGTACGGTGAGAAAGAGATAAATGCACGAAGGGTATTGTCGTACCAATTGATTTGATCTACATATTTATATTGGATGAGAATGAGATAAGTGCACGAAGGTTTTACCGTACCAGTCGATGTGATATCTTAAATATATTTCTCACACTAGGAAAATAATAAATTTGCTATTGTGATTTCTCCTAGTAATCTTTTCTGCATCGCATAGTTGTTTCATTGTACTCTTATCTGTTATGATCTGTAATTGTTTCTATTGTTAGTATACTGCACAAGTTATAACAGTAAGTATCATTTTACTAAAAATCCCTCTCACTACTTTGACGAGGTTAGACAAAATACTTACTGAGTACATGGGGTCGGTTGTACTCATAGTACACTTCTGCACCTTGTGTGCATATTTTGGATGTTGATGTTCCGGTGCTTGGCGGGAGCTGGCATTGAAGATGTTTTCGCAATCCGGTCATAGCTGCCTCTTGTTCTTGGTAGCTTTAGAATTAATAATCTATTCATGTATATTTCAAACAGATGATGTACTTTATTTCATATCAGCTTTGCGAATTCAAAATCTTAGAAGCTCATAATTTGTACTACCAGTCCTTGAAAAAAGTAGAAAGGTTTAGTTATTTTATCATTTATTTTCCTCGATAAACCTAATTAAATTGGATTGTAGTTAATTGGCTTCCCTAACAGGTTGTGTTAGGTGTCATCATGACTGGTCAGATTTTGGGTCATGACATTGCATATACACTTACATATTGTATACGGTAAAATTGGATAGCAGCAGTTGGATGAATGAAGGGATGCTACGTGGAACTGAAGGCAAGTAGGACGTGAGTCAGCAAATAACTGGCACTGGATGCAAGTATATAACTGGTGCTGGATGAGTCCCGAAGACAGAGTAGTCGACAATAAAGAATCAAAGAAATGATACACAGAATATCAAAATTTATAACCAACCGTTATACATCCATCAATGACGGTTTTATTCTCATCCAAGAATAACTTGATTTGGGGATCTTGTCTTCCTAAGTAAGGCTATAAATAGTAGAATTAGCATCATTTTGTAGGGATGAAATACTCTGTACACAAAAGCTATATTTTTCTCTCTAAATCATAAAGTCATTTACTTTCTTCTGCTCTTATTATTGCCCATACTTCTGCTACCGGAAATATTAAGCTCATAACTAGGCTTGTAGCTTTTAATTTCATTTCATAATCCTTTTATTTTTACCTTTTTAATATCCTTTTGGGTCAAATCGATTCACTTGTCAATAAAACACGTTACAAATTCAACTCTAATGCTTTTCGGGTAAACAGTTTGGCGCCCACCACGGGAAATAGACAATTGTGTAATTTCTTTGATCCATTCATCAGTTTTTGATGATTTTGATTCCTTCCTTAGCAAAAGAAAGATCAGGTATGGTAGCCAATGGTGTCAACAATGTTTATAATGTTGGAACACACGATGAACAAAAAAAAGTGTTCCAGCGTGATGATTCAATCACTGAGCCCCATAACAAAGGGGATGAAACAACCCCAGTTCGCGAAGGTCAGTATCCTCGGCATGTGCGGGGCCTAACTCCTGATGACGCGGAGGATGAAAACATTGTTGAAACAGTAAAAAAAATTGACAGAACAGCAAAAGGCAATTGTGGATCGCCTCTCAAAGCAAGATAGGGTGGTGATGGAATTGAAACAGGCATTATCGGGTGCTCCCAATAATGCTAATGGAAGGGACCTGGTTTCTCCCAGTGTTCCTGTTAAAGGTACCGGTAGCGGATCCGGAAACAACAATTTAAATGACCCTTTCAAAAATGAGCTCATGAGATTCATGAGAGAGATGAATGAACGAATAGATCATAACACAAAAGAGTTTCATGCTCGAAGGGATTCGATCCCGGACGTGCCGCCATGTTAAAGGGTCCAGATTTAAAAACGTATACGCAGTTTCCGTTTAAACCAAGTGTGGCACCGAAGTTGATCCCGGAGAGGTTTAAGATGCCAAATATACTGAAGTATTATGGGATGTCATATTCGCAGGAGCACATCACGATCTGCACTAAGACAGTAAAGGGAAACGACCTGGCCCAGCATGAGATCGAATTGGTTTAGTAGAAGAAGTTTGGAGAGACCCTCACAAAAGGTGCCTTAACTTGGTACTCCCGCTTGCCTGAGCATTCTATTGATTCTTTTGAAATGCTTGCAGATTGGTTCATCGATGCTCATGCTGGAGCGAGAAAGGTCCAAGCCAGAAAGGAGGATATATTCAGAATTTCATAAGGAGAATCCGAGCTGTTATGGGAATTCATGATCCTGTTCTAGAAAGAAAGGATGTTGTTACCGGCGGTCATGGACGACTGGGCAGCAGAGGCATTTACAAAGGGTCTCAATCCGGTGAGTTTCGATGCCTCCCGGAAATCGAAGGAATGCTTGCCTGAATTTAAGGCAACCACACGAGCAGACGTTCACTATCGGTACGAGTCGAAGATCAGAATAGAAGACATCCAACTTGGTTTTTCGGTGTCTTCCACATGACGGAATCGTTACCGAAATCAAGTTAGATTGAAAAATAATTTAGATACATATCGGAGACCCTCCAGAAGTCATTTCTAGCCTTATGAGAGGGTCGATGGGCGTGGTGATAAAGGATTCCAGTCATCGAATAGGTTCACTTCCAGTAGAAGGACGGATCATGGCCAGAGTAATAGATCATTTCAAGAAAAAGAGGTGCCAGTGTCCCGAGATTCAGCGTATCCCCAGTTATATGATTATAATTTTAATATCAGCTTGATGGAGCTTGTGTCGGCCATGAGAAATATTATAGAAGCTAGGTCCCAAAACCGATCTAATCGGATCCTAGCCAAAGAGATCCTAATCTATGGTGTGAATTCTATGGGACTCATGGCCATAGGATTGAGGACAACCGGCATCTTCGAGAAGAGGTGGTAACATTGCTGAAGAATGGTCACCTCAGCGAATTCTTAAGCGACTCCACCAAGAACAACTATGGGAGAAACCGGGATAATCAGAGCCATCAAAACCAGTAGTAGGGTCACCTAGGATGACAATCAACATGATCTTTGGAGGAGATGAAGTCAATGAGGTAACATTCTTTGCAGCAAAGAAGATAAAGATATCGGTGACTCATGGAAAGAGGACCTGAGAAGTTTTAGAAGATGATATCACCTTCAAGGAGGAAGATGCTGATGGACTTTTTCTACCACACAATGATGCTTAATTAATTTCTCTTAATGTTTTAGATTTCAAAATTAAGCGTGTTTTGATTAATCCAGCAAATTCAACCAACATCATACAATGGAGAGTTCTGGAGCAAGTGAAGTTAACCGAGAACATCATTCCGGCGACAAAGCTTCTAGCTGGTTTCAATCTAACAAGAGTGACAATTTGAGGATAAATTTTGCTGCCCACCCATGCCAAAGGTGTAATGAAGACTACCTTGTTCGAAGTGGTAGATGGCGAGATGGGCTATAATGTAATCCTCGAAAGGCCGTGGATATATGAAATGAAGGTTGTACCCTCAACCTACCATCAAATGTTAAAGTTTCCAACACCAGAGGGGATCAAGTAGATCAGAGGAGATCAAGCGGTTGTAAGGGAGATAAACGCAATAATCGGTTCCAGCAGCACGGGCAAAGAAACCAGCAAATAACAATTACATGAACCGGTGCCGTCTCCCTTCCCAATTGAAGATGGTAAAAATGAGGAGTCATCGGAATTATATTAGGTATTGAGGTCTTTCAGGTACCAGAGGAGACGAATGCAATCAAGTCAACCGTAGAAGAGCTCGAACAAGTGTCTCTGTTCGAAGAGTTTTTGGGAAGGAAATTCCATTTATAAACGCGGTTGAGTCCCGAACTCAGGTTAAAACCTATAGAGTTTCTTAAATATAACGTTGATTACTTTGCTTGGTCGTATTCAGATATGACATGTATTTCATTGGAGGTGGCAGTCCACAAACTAAGTCTGGATCCAAACTTCTCTCCAGTAAGGCAAAATAAATGACCAATAATAGATGTCAGAAATAGGTTTGTAAAGGAAGAGGTAACCCTATTACTTAACATCGGTTCAATTCGAGAGGTAAAGTATCCATATTGTCTAGCTAACATAGTAGTAGTGCCTAAAAAGAATAACAAATTTAGGATGTGTGTAGACTATAAGGATTTAAACAAGGCGTGCCCCAAAGACTCTTTCCCATTACCAAACATTGATCAAGTGATTGATGCTACAGCCGGGCACGAGTTAATGAGTTTTTATAATGCTTATTCTGGGTATATCAAATTAGGACGAACCCGGAAGATCAAGAGAAGACTTCTTTCATCACTAACTTTGGCACGTATTGCTATAATATGATGCCTTTTGTGCTTAAAAATGTCGGAGCCACTTATTAGAGGCTCATTAATAAGTTGTTTGGAAAACAAATATGTAAGACGATGGAAGTATATATAGACGACATGTTTGTTAAGTCTTTGAATGCAGAAGATGATCTAAAACATCTCCATGAGATATTTGACATTCTTAGAAAGTAAAACATGAAGCTTAATCTGGAGAAGTGTGCCTTCGGGGTGGGTCCCGATAAATTGCTGGGATTTTTGGTCTCTTAGAGAGGAATCGAAGTACAACCCGATAAAATCAAAGTCATCGAGGATATCCTAAACCAGCTGACAAGAGTGATAGAAGTATAGAGGTTGACCGGTAGGTTGGTGGCTCTAAGCAGGTTCATCTCGAGGTCTTCGAAAAAGTGCCATCACTTCTTTTTGCTTTTGAAAAAGAAAAACGACTTTGTATGGACTCCAGAATGTCAACAGGCACTAAAAGACCTAAAATGATATCTATCTAGCCTACCGTTGTTGTCAAAATCGGGAGACGGTGAGCAGTTATTGATTTACCTAGCGGTGAAAGTAGCGGTACATGCCGCTTTGGTCTTGGAAGAAAAAGGTACGTAATTTTCTGTTTATTACATTAGTAAAATAGTATCAGGAGCGGAGACACGTTATCCGCACCTTGAAAAGTTGGCCTTAGCTCTCGTAGTTGTCTCTCGAAAGCTTAGGCCTTACTTTTAGTGTCACCCAATAACTGTTGTGATAAGAATGTCCTTCATAAGCCTGAGTTGCTGGGCCGTTTGGCTAAATTGGTAGTCGAAGTTAGCGAATTAGATATCGAATACAAACCCAGGACTGCAATTAAGTCACAAGTTTTGGCCGACTTTATGGCCAATTTCAATCTAGGATTAATGCTTTTAGCTGCTAAGGAGGCGGCGTTGGTATCGTGTCATGACCCAAAATCTTCATGTCGTGATGGTACCTATCTCAATACTAGGACAACTGACAACCTCAATAAATCATAATTTCTTTTAAGATTGAAAACACAATATTTAAAATTAATAGAAAAACGCCACACACACTAATATAAATACACTCCCAAAATCCGGTGTCATTGAGTACATGAGCATCTAAATGATAACATAGTCCGACTAATACAAACACTGTTTAGAAATATAGGACAGTACAAATAACTGAAAGAAAAGAGAGTCAAGGTCTGCGAACGTCAAGCAGCTACCTCAATAGTCTCCAACAGATAATCTCCCAAAACCTAGAAACAGCCGTGTCCGGAATTACCTGGATCTGCACACGAAGTGCAGAGTGTAGTATGATTACAACCGACCCTATGTACTCAATAAGTAACAAGACTAACCTTTGGGCTGAAAGTAGTAACGAGCTCCATAGGTACAGTCTAATATAGAAATAACAGTACAGAAATGTAGGCATGCTTTCAAGTTCAACAGTTAACTCAGTACAAATACAATAGATCAATTCTGAATGATATGAGGAATGTGACATATCTATATCTACATGCCAATGTACATGCTATATATGATGCACCTCTATGGAAAATCTCGTACACTCACAAATCTCAAAATACTCAATCTCTCAGTACTGTATATGGCCAATCCAGCCCAGGGAAGATCCATCCCATATATATACACATCAACTGACAATCAGTCAATCAGTACTGTATAAGGCCAATCTAGCTCTGGGGAAGATCCATCCCTAGATATAAATGATTCGGACAAGATCCATGTCCAAGGAAGATTCATCCCTCAATATAAATGAACTGCGCTCGCAGTGGGGTGCAGACTCCGGAGGGGCTCCTTCAGCCCAAGTGCTATAATTACAAAATCTATGCATAAATAAATAAAACATGATGCGGCGTGCAGCCCGATCACATAAATATAACTCAAAATCTCCAGTATCTCGGACTCTCAATTACATGAAAATCAAACCGACATGATGATATGATATACCAATGGATGACAACAAAGACTGAGATATGATATGCAAATGATGAATGTGACTGAGTACAACATTACAATTCAAACAATAAATTCAACAACAATACGACCCTATGGGTCCCAAAATATCAGCACGTAGCCGAAACATTATCTTAACATGAGTCTCAGCTCAATTTCCTCTAACACGTGGAGGATATGTGGATAATGACATAATGTGGTTAATGACATGATTTTTCAATTATACAACTCCACAAAATTTACTTAAGTGACAAATTTCTATAGTGCACGCCCACATGCCCGTCACTTAGCATGTGCGTCACCTCCATACAATTCACGTAATACGTAATTCGGGGATTTATACCCTCAGAACCAAGTTTAGAAGTGTTACTTACCTCAAACCGTGCAAGTTCTTTATTCCAATATGCCTTTGCCTCGCGAGTCGGCCTCCGAACGCCTCGAATCTAGTCACAGTTAACTCGATACAGTTAACACAAATTATAGAAATCAATTCCATATGAAAATACTAATTTTTCAACAAAACCCGAAATTAACTCAAAATTTGTCAGTGGGGTCCACATCTCGGATCCCAACATAAGTTACAAAATTTGAACGTTCATTCAACCACAGGCCCAACCATACAAAATTTACCAAATTCTGACATCAACTCAACCTTCAAATCCTCAAATCTTATTTTCAAATCCCTAGGCCCAAATCCTTGAATTGCAACTCAAAAACATGTAATCTAGTCAAAATACTCAATGATATTTCAATATTATTGACTAACAATGATCAAAAGTGACTTATCTCAATATTTCCCATGAATCATCGCTCAAACATCGCCTCAACTCGTGTTTGAAAGGCCCAAAATGACAAAAATGTCAGACCCTTCTGTTTTTTTGTAGCCTGCCCAGTGTTTCCTCTTCTGCGGAGTACTTAACCGCATCTGCAGTCTCACAGTTGCCAGGTCCTCCCCACTTCTGTGGCTTCTTTCGCTTCTACAGACAAGAGGTCCGCTTCTATGTACTCGCGTTTGCGGTTTCCCAAGCCGCTTCTGCGAAGAGGCCCCTCCCATCTCACTTCCGCTTCTGCAATCAACTCATCGCAGGTACGAGTCCGCTTCTCCGGTCCTGTGTGCGCACCTGCGACCCTTCCCTTGCCAAGCCAATTCCGCTTCTACACAACCAAGCTCGCTTCTACGAGCTCGTACCTGCGAGCAAAATTCCGCAGGTGCGATTGCACCAGAAGGCCAAAATTTCCAGATTTCTTCTAATTCCAAATTATGGTCCATTAACCATGTGAAACTCACCCGAGGCCCCCAGAACCTCAACCAAATACACCAAGAAGTCTTAAAATATCATAAGAACTTAGTCGAGGCTTCAAATAACATCAAACAATGCTAAAACCACGAATCATACCCCAATTCTAGCTTAATGAAACTAACAAATTCCAACTTCTACATTTGATGCCGAAACCAATCAAATCAAGTCCGATTGACCTCAAATTGTGCACACAAGTCATAAATGACATAATGGACCTATTCAAATTTTTAAAATTGGATTCTGACCCCTATATCAAAAATTCAACACCCCGTCAAACTTCCAACTAAAATTTTCTATTTTCGCCATTTCAAGCCTAATTTAGCTACGGGTTTCCAAATAACTTTTCGGACATACTCCTAAGTCCAAAATCACCATATGGAGCTATTGGAATCATCAAAACTCTATTCCGGAGTCGTTTACACATAAGTCAATATCCGACCGACTATTTCAACTTAAGCTTTAAATCTTGAAACTGAGTATTCCAATTCATTCTGAAACCTCCCCAACAAGTCACATAATTATAATTGAGCACAGGATAAGCAGTAAATGGGGTAACGGGGTTATAATACTCAAAATAACTGGCCGGATCATTGTCACACCTCTTTTTGCCCCAAAAGATATATGTGTTATGGATTGTTGTGGGTTAAAGAGTTTTTTCAATTAAAGTGACAAATTTGAATATGGATTATTTTATTTATAAAGTCGCCACTTGGAATTGATTTTTTGGGTATTCCAAGTCACCTTTTATTTGAATTCCTAGTCAAAGTAAGGTTTGACTCTATTATTATTAGTCTGTGAAAACAAAGTCCGGGTAAGGAATTCTGTTGACCGGGGAGAAGGTGTAAGGCATTCCTCGAGTCCCGAGGTTCTAGCATGATCGCTTTATTGACTGCAACTTGGCTTGAATTAATTTTAGATAAACTGTGATTTATTGGTTTTTATATTTTATATATTCACTTTTATATAAAAATATGAAATTATCTTTGAAACGAACCACGTGTGTGAATCCGTTTTGTTTATTGTACCAAAATCATGTCACGTGTACGTGCACGCAATTAAAAGCATTTTTATTATATTTAAGGTTGTTTCGCGGATTTTGGTGTGCAGGTGCGAAGTCTGGGAGCTTAAGCGAGCTCCGCAGATGCGGAGGTTTCACCGCAGAAGCGGAATTTCTGTCCGCAAAAGCGGGAATTGCTGGGCAGAAGGTTTAAATTCGAGGGTTTGCCAGTTTTTTCATATTTTGAGATATAGAGCTCGGATTGAGGCAAAAATTTGAGGAATTTTCAGAGGAAACATTTGGGTAAGGATTCTTAACTCGTTTTTGATTAATTCCCACGAATCTATTGTTGTTTCCTCCATTTAATTAGTGTTTTTAGTTGAAAATTTGGGAAAAATTTCTTAGGCAAAAATTTGGGAATTTGAAAGACAATTTGAGCTCGAATTTGAGTAATTATTGTATGGTTGGAATCGATATCGAATGGGTGTTCGATTTTTGTAATTTTGGTCGGGTTCCGAGACATGGGCCCGGGTCTACTTTTTGGGGAGATTTTTCAATTCTTTGCTAAAGTCGTGGTTTCATTATTTAAATTTATTTCTTATAGTTATATTGATAGTATGTAATTATTTTGGCTAGATTTGAGTCGATCAGAGTTAGAAAATCGAGGCAAAGGTCTTCTTATTGATTGATTGAGCGAGGTTTGAGGTAAGTGACTTGTCAAACTTTTTGTGGGGGAAATTTCCATTAGGATTTAGTACTGTTATGGTGAATTGCAATACGTGAAGGCCGTGTACACGAGGTGACGAGTACGTACTTGGGCTAAATGTTGAAAATCCAGTTTTTGCTATATAGTTCCTTTTATTTTCTTAATTGAGTTACTCTAGCACGTGTAGTCGTCATGTTTAGCCTAATATCACATGTCTACGTGTCTTATCTCTTACTTGCAATTTATGCAACATGCTTAGTCGAATTAACTGCTTCCTTGATATTGTATTCAGTCTTTAACGATAAGATTGCTTGCTATAATTTCATTGTCCCATTGGTAATCTGTTGCATATTTACTTTTGGGACTACGGGGCGGTACCTCGGGAGCGCCCCTGTTGCATATTTACTTTTGGGACTACGAGGCGGTACTTCGGGAGCGCCCCTGTTATGTATTTACTTTTGGGACTACAAGGCGGTACCTCGGGAGCACCCCTGTTATGTATTTACTTTTGGGACTACGAGGCAGTACCTCGGGAGCGCCCATGTTGCTTACCTCTATTTGTTGTGTTGTTGTTTCTTAACTTGTAAGAATCTTGTTTTTCCTCACGTGTTGTAGTTGTCTTCTTGAACCCCGTGTTGTTATCTTTCTGTAAATTCTCATTGTTCACTTCTCAGTCATTTCATTATATTATTATATCTCCTGCCTTGTTTCCTATTATTTCCAATAGTGCCCTGACCTGATCTCGTCACTACTCTACTGAGGTTAGGCTTGGCACTTACTGAGTACCGTTGTGGTGCACTCATACTACAATTTTGCACATCTTTTTGTGCAGATCCAGGTACTGATTACCAGACCAGGTAACCGTGAGATAGCCCGTATGTGGAGACTTCAAGGTATATCTGCCAGCGTCCGCAGACCTCGGAGTCCCCCTCTATCTTTATTATGCTGTTTTCCTCATTCCTCATTAGACTCTAATGTATAGAGATGTTTAGTATTTTTCTCTTTGGAGCTTGTGACTTATTTCTACCGGGTTTGGTTTTGGCATTGTAACTATTTTGAATCGCAGTTCTTATTTATTTCAGATGTTGAGGTTGAGTTTTAGCTTTATATTCAGTTATTCCGCATAATTGTTAGGCTTACCTAGTCTTAGAGACAAGGTGCCGTCACGACATCCTACAGAGGAAAATTGGGATCGTGACATACGACTTAACCTTCCAACTTAGGGACTATGTGTCCCATTTTACTCCGAAACTCACCCGAAACCAAAACCAACTACCCCGACAAGTTACATAACCACAATATAGCATAGAGGAAACATAATTTAGGGGATCGGGGCTAAAATACTTAAAAACGACCGGCCGAGTCATTACATCTTCCCCCTCTAAAAACAAGCGTTCGTCCTCGAACGAGTATAGAGACATACCTGAAGTGGTGAAAATATGAGGATAACGGCTACGCATATCATACTCGGTCTCCCAAGTCGCCTCCTCGACTGGCTGACCCTTCCACTGAACCTTCACTGAGACAATGTTCTTCGACCTCAACTTTTGTACCTGCCTGTCCAAAATGGCCACCAACTCCTTCACATAAGATAAATCCTTGTCCAACTGGACTGAGCTGAAATCCAACACATGAGACGGATCGTCGTGATACTTCCGGAGCATAGAAACATGGAATACGGGATGAAATGCAGCTAGACTATGTGGTAGTGCAAGTCTGTAAGCCACCTCTCCAACCCTCTCAAGAATCTCAAAAGATCCGATATATCTAGGGCTCAGTTTGCCTTTTTTTCCGAACCTCATAACACCCTTCATGGGCGAAACCCGGAGCAAGACCCACTCCCCAACCATGAATACGATACATATACTGTTTTTCTATGAGCTACATTATATGGAAGACTGCTATGCGATGATGATTTAAGTACATTATTGTCCTATGGCTTATTTCAGATCTACCTGTATAATCGTTGTGTATCAAGTATGTAAAAAGTGTGTAATGCTGCATAGCAGGTGTATGGTTAAGTTCCCAGATTTAAATCATTACAGAGAACACGTTTTTCTTTTGCAT
>AWOL01S0012380.1:0-28093 GCA_000715115.1 Nicotiana otophora
ACTTGCAGAAACATCATGTAATTCAATTCTAAGAGAGTAGTTTAGCCAACATACTTGAAATTCTCCCCTTAATAGTTCTACGATGGTCCACCACACTACAAAACTTCAATCCACAACAATGCAACACATTTGTACCAATATTATTATGATATCTATACTTAAAGGCATTTAGACTTTTTATCAAACATCTAACGTGAATTATATATTTCAACAACCTCCTTCAATGGAATTAATCCACCTAACAAACACCTTACATACCAATGATTCACCTTACCATCCACAACTTCCATTAGCACACGCATGCCCAACAATTCACACCCAAACCATCTATCTCCTTAATTAGACCATTTTACAATCTCTACAATGCCAACACAACCCATGTTAGGCACTTATGGCTTCAAATCACCATCCAATAAGTCCTAACATATATTTCATATATAAATAATCACCATAGAGTAGTTAGAGATGGTAGACATACCTCTTGTAGTGAGACTCTTGAAAATTCCAACTTGTAGTGTTCTTGACCAATTTGGGGATTTGATTGGAAATCTATGGATCTTCAAGATTAATCCTAGTTAATATAAGTATTTAGGAGTAGTAATAAACTCACAATTACTCCAAAAACATTACCTTGGTTCATGGGAGGGAAGTATAGGACGGGTTCCCCTTGATAAGCAAGACCTAGCTCAAAGAAATGAGTTAGCTCCTCTCTCTACCCGGCCTTGGGGGTAGTTATAGGACTCCTATATGTGCGGCTGCGAACCTGGTCAAGTGATCGAACATTTGGTCGTGCACATAAAGCAGAAACCCCCTTATATGCGCGGTCACACCTCTGGGCGCGCATATGGCATAGGTCCGATAAAATGGCCATAATGTTCTGTAGAAATATCAAAATGACAAACGGTTTGATGTGTTGGAAACTAGACTCAAAGGGCTTTAATTATGGTAGGTATAGCACCACCAAAGTTATTATAGTTTTGGAGTGGCATTCATTTGAAGTCGGGTCATGTGCTAATTGAGACATCCTTTCCACTTAATGTATCCAACTTGTTCCACACAAATGCTTTCCATTCACAAAACTCCTTAGTATGATCCAACACACCTTAAACATATATTTTCATTTCAAAATGATGTGGTTTTATCCCATAGGTCTCCTTTAATTCTCAAATACGCTATCCTAAAATACCGTTGGCGCACATTAAAATCTTAAATCATTAAGAAATTGTAACGGGGCCTTATAATCACCCCGTAATTCCAATTACATTAAGAGAAAATCTAAGTAATATTTGACCTAGATATTAAGTAAAATTATGAATGTAACTTGTGACAACTTTTATCTACTTCTGTTTCCTAACTCGTTTGATATCGAAATTAACACAATACTATAATATGACTAAAATACCTCATAATACCACCTCCTTATCATATTAATCACCCCAAAAGTATGGGTTATAACATTCCCAACTTGCCGTTTCGATAAAACTTATTTTCTTTGATTTGTTTAGCAACTTGGTACTTGAAGTTCACGATATTAAATATTTGTAACCTCTAAAGTAACATGATTAAATTACTTTATGTACATTCAAAGAGGATCTACTTTCCGAGCATACATCAATTGACTTACGATGTACTTTTACACGGGAAACAAGGAGTGTAACGTCATTCCCCCCTTTGGAACATTCGTCCGCAAATGTTGACTGATGTGGTTATTAGTCTCATAGCCTATAAATCTTACGAATATTTTTATATTGTCCTTTCAATCTAGGCAACTGTTCTGCGAATAAATCCAAAGGCCAGGGCATTCCACCCTTCAGGCGTCTTTCTCACACCACGACCTGTGTTAAGAATTCTTCTATTATTGTAATTGTTGCTACCTTCTGTCAAGCAGCCTGTACGACTATATCCTTGTACGCACACCTATGCAACCTTTTTCTCCCTTTTCCTCTAGCTTTTATCCAATAATTCTAAGCTACACTTTGTGAACATATCATAACTATGACAAACTATTCCTTTGGCATTTATAGTTGTACTGAAGGTCTTTGCTTGGTACTTTGTCGAACTTACGGTTATTGCTATATTGTGTTTCATATCCTCGATTATCTTATGGATTTTCTGCATCTTGGTAGGTTATATTATTCCATAACACTTACTTCGGTTAATTATTACCGAGGTCTGCTACCCAACCCCAGGTTACTCTTTCCCTGTTTATCATATATATATAAATCTAAGTCCTTTAATGATTCACTATTCTGCTCATGTTAAGAATGACAGCCTAATCTCATCCTAATTCACTCAAAATACTAATTTAACAAACTGTATACACCTTACTATCATGGTCATGTGGCACATTGTATGGCCCTAATCCATAAATACAGAGTATTATAGCTTTGATCGTATTTTATCCCAACATGTCAAACATGTTTGCCAAAATACCACACTTCTAGTTCAATTCAAAATATCAAACACCACCCACACTATGTCTACGGAGCTTCTATATACAATAGAAGAGTAGAATGGAAGTGTCGGCGATAAGGCTCCGGCTATACCTCAAAGCACAAAATACAACGTCAAATGACATAAAGCCTAGAACAGAGTAGTGCTCACCAAAACCTGCTGAGTATAGAGTAACTGCTAACGAGGATCAAGAGCACCCATTGATGAACTACCTGCATCCATTGAAGATGCAGCGCCCCCCGGCAAAAGGTACGTTAGTACATATGGAATAGTACTAGTATGTAAAGCTAAATGTCCTCCTATGAAATAGAACGCCAATGGAAGAAGGGGAAACATCATGGAAGCAACAAGTAACAATCAATGATATCCAAATACCAAGTTAAAACATAACAATTTTTAAAATACAAAAATAATATATATTTTTTGTTAGGAGATCATTAGCACTGATATAGCAGCATTTCTTATCACGGAGTCTGATCACGCCCGATCGACTAGTCCATCTCCCCACGGACAATGTGGTTTGACATGTGATGCGAAAAACGGTGTTACCAAGTGTAGTACCACCATGTGCGCAGCACGGCGTCCGATCTCCACCCGATCGACTACGCTGACTTCGCACATATACCGTGTGGGTTGACTTTCCAATTAACAACTAACATCAATCTCATCCCAAATAAGGGGAATAATCACATTCAACCACAATCCACCCCTACACCGACACATGTAGTTTCGGGCATGGGCCATATGAACCACCCTTCCTCAGTTTGCTAATGCTACTCCCAAAAATATTTGTTTTTGTGTTTTTAACACAAAGTAACATAAATACAAATGTATTCACCTCATCATCTTTCACATCGTATAAATCTTAATTAGTATTTTCAACCACTCATAACAATAGTATTTCCTTGGCTCTTTTGTCCATTCACAAATTTCTTTATTCATGGAACGGTGGCCGTATTTCATGTTCCACACTTCCGTTTCTTTCCTCTTATGTATCATCATCATTAATATCAACATATATAATATTTTTGAAATCACAACTTTAAGTTCATTAGAAATGCAGACTTTAAACACAATAGATTTCTTTTCAAGAAATAGAGTATAATGATTGGCAATTGAAGCGCAAGTTAAAATCACAGAGGAGTAGCACACCATTTATTCTTGAAATACTTTTCCCAAAAAGGGCAATACACAATTTCAACTCACTTTTATTACTTTCAGGCATCTTTATAGATTATCAACAATATGAGTATTCGAAATCAAGGTCTTAAGTATATATATGAGCAATAGGAGTTTTGGTCGCATGGAGTATTCTTTCTAAGTTAAGCATAATGGACTTTCATTTGAAACACGACTAAGAGTCATAACATATTAATACACATATCATACTTTGAACACGTTCCCGAAGGATAACATAGTATGCTAAGAGCATCCGAAACACATTTTGAACATATATATATATATATATATATAAATATCTTCCGGCACAAGGCTCATTCAGAATAGTCGAATTTATTAGGAACTTGAGCCAACCATACTTCAAACTTGCGGAAACATCATGGAATTTAATTCTAAGAGAGTAGCTTAGCCAACATATCTGATATTCGCCCCTTAATTGTACTACAATGGTCCACTACACTAAACAACTTCAATCTACAACAATGCAACACATTTGTACCAATATTATTATTGTTTCTATATCTAAGTCATTTAGACTTTTAATCAAACATCTAGCATGAATATCTTTCAACAACCTCCTTTAATAGAATTTCTTCACCTAACAACCACCTTTGATACCAATGATTCACCTTACCATCATCTCTAAGCCATCCACAACTTCCATTAGCACACACATGCCCAACAATTCACACCCAAACCATCAATCTCATTAATTAAACCATTTCGAAACCTAGGTTAGACACTTATAGCTTCAAATCACCATCCCATAAGTCCTAACATTTATTTCATATATAAATAATCACCATAGAGTAGTTAGAAAGGGTAGACATACCTTTTGTAGTGAGACTCTTGAAAATTCCAACTAGTAGTGTTCCTCACCAATTTGGGAAGTTGAATGGAAATCTATGGATCTTCATGATTAATCCTTGTTAATATAAGTGTTTATGAGTAGTAATCAACACAAAATTACTGCAAAGTATTACCTTGGTTCATGGGAGGGAAGTATAGGACGGGTTCCCCTTGATATGCAAGCCCTGGCTCAAAGAAATGACTTAGCCCCTCTCTCTACTCAGCCCTGGGGTATTAATAGGGCTCCTACGTGCACGTCCGCCCACCTAGTAAAGTGACCGCGCATCTGGCGCGCACATAATTTGGTGCTTTGAAAACTAGACTCAAAGGGCTTCAATGTGGTAGGTATAGCACCACCTAAGTTATTATATTTTCGATGTGGCATTCGTTTGAAGTCGGATCTTGTGCTAATTGAGACATCCTTTCCACTTAATGTATCCAACTTGTTCCACACAAATTCTTGCAATTCACAATACACCTTAGTATGTTCCAACACACCTAAACATATATTTTCATTTCAGAATGATGTAATTCTATCCCATAGGTCTCCTTTAATACTCAATTCTTTGATTTGTTTAGCATCTTGGTACTTGAAGTTCATGATATTAAATATTTGCAACCTCTAAAGTAACTTCATTAACTTACTCTATGTACATTAAAATATGATCTACTTTCCGAGCATACATCAACATACTTACGACGTACTTTTACATAGGAAAACATGGGGTGTAACATCATTCCCCCCTTTGGAACATTCGTCCACAAGTGTTGACTGATGTGGTTATCAGTCTCATAACCTATAATTCATACGAATATTCTTATACTGTCCTTTCAATCTAGGCAACCGTTGAGGACAATGCATTTCCCCTTTAGCCCTCTTTCTCACACCATGACCTGTGTTACGAATTCTTCCAATATAGTAACTGTTGCTACCTTCTGTCAAGAAGCCTGTACTACTATGTCCTTGTACGAACACCTATACGACTTTTTTCTCCTTTTTCCTCCAGCTTTTTTCCAATCATTCTAAGCCTCACTTTGTGAAGATATCATAACTGTGACAAACTATCCCTCTGGTATTTATAGGTGTACTGAAGTTCTTTGCTTGGTACTTTGTCGAACTTACGCTTATTGCTATATTTTATTTCATATCCTCAATTATCTTATGGCATTTTTNTACACAGACGAACCCTGATTAACAGACTCCGAAGACTATGAACTTTTTGGCTCGTCAGAAGAGCTGGTGTCTGTAAATACCCTCACATATTTTTGAGCCTGGGGGTGACCCGGCTATGCCAATCCCTGCACCATTCCATTTATACCCCGATCAACTGGCCCTAATAATGAAACTAAGGGACTTGGTGAGGTTCATCTCCTCTAACCCCATTTGCTGTTGGCGGAATCGAAACTACTCAAACACTTGACTCATATGGATCCTCGGACGGATCCTCCTCAATAGAAACCATGATGTTCCGATGGGTTTGACCCACACTAGCAACTGGCGCATGTTGTTTAGTANCTAGGCAACTGTTGAGGACAACGCATTTCCCCCTTTAGGCCTCTTTCTCACACCATGACCTGTGTTACGAATTCTTCCAATATAGTAACTGTTGCTACCTTCTGTCAAGAAGCCTGTACTACTATGTCCTTGTACGCACACCTATACGACTTTTTTCTCCTTTTTCCTCCAGCTTTTTTCCAATCATTCTAAGCCTCACTTTGTGAAGATATCATAACTATGACAAACTATCCCTCTGGTATTTATAGGTGTACTGAAGTTCTTTGCTTGGTACTTTGTCGAACTTACGCTTATTGCTATATTTTATTTCATATCCTCAATTATCTTATGGCATTTTTTCATCTTGGTAGGTTATATTATACCATAACACTTACTTCGGTTCATTATTACCTAGGTCTGCTACCTAACCCTAGGTTGCTTTCTCCCTGCTTATCCTGTATGTATAAATCTAAGTCCTTTAATGATTCACTATTCTGTTCATCTTTAGAATGACAGCCAATCTCATCCTTATTCACTCAAAATACTAATTTAACATATTTTATATACCTTACTATCATGGTCATGTGGTACATTGTATGGCCCTAGTCCATAAACACGGAGTATTATAGCTTTGATCGTATTTTATCCCAAAATGTCAAACTTCAACAAAACTCATTTTCTTCGATTGTTTATCCTCTGAACTTCATGACACTTACCTATCACTAGTTATAAATGGCATAAATATGTATAACCTCAATAGTAATCTCATTCCCGAGCATACGTCGATTAACTTAAGGCGAAACTTTAACGTATGAAAAGGCAGGATGTAACATCCTACCCCTCCCCCTTAGAAACATTAGTCTTCGAATGTTTAAACTTGCTAGATCTACATGACATACTCAACAATTCTACATGTATATACCTTCCTGGGCTATATTCCAATGAAACAACTATCGGGCTCTCATGGGGTTAGGACACCCTCCCTCCTTAAAAGTACTTCCTAATCCATTCATCACCTATGAGTCTATTAATCAATCTTCTAGGCCCTGACATCTTCAGGTTGTAAACTTATTAACCGAATTCTTAACTTTCTATTCCATTATTCTAACTTCCCCAAAATGTCGTGTACTATCCATGGTTTCCTCCCTAGGGCATTAGAGCCATCAAAGTTCTAACTTCTTAAGGTGCTAGATCACTCCCCTCTCCTCCCTTAGTCCTCTAATGTAACTCTTAGAGACCTATGTAAATTTTTCCAGGGTCTTCTCTATAATTTGAACTAAAACCCATATCATATTAACTTGCTAGAGTAGTGTTGTGGTCCCGTTACTTCTACTCTGGTACCGTTACAATCACAGTCTATTGCTCTTGGAATAACATTCATTATTGTATAATAAATAATAAATTTCCTCCTGAGTTCATAATGTAGGAAATTTCAGTGGAGGGATTAATGTAACTCTAACCATCCTGCCTCGATCCAATATGAGAGCTTTGATCAAACACACTTCAAAGCGGAATCCTCACATCCTTATCAACCACCTTCATCCTCTTGGCCTAAAAACGCTCCTCTTTATCCACATATCCCATGACATACACAGACGAACCCTGATTAACAGACTCCGAAGACTATGAACTTTTTGGCTCGTCAGAAGAGCTGGTGTCTGTAAATACCCTCACATATTTTTGAGCCTGGGGGTGACCCGGCTATGCCAATCCCTGCACCATTCCATTTATACCCCGATCAACTGGCCCTAATAATGAAACTAAGGGACTTGGTGAGGTTCATCTCCTCTAACCCCATTTGCTGTTGGCGGAATCGAAACTACTCAAACACTTGACTCATATGGATCCTCGGACGGATCCTCCTCAATAGAAACCATGATGTTCCGATGGGTTTGACCCACACTAGCAACTGGCGCATGTTGTTTAGTATTAATAGACATCACTGATAACATAAATAAGATAGAGATTAGGAGCGAATACATACGACTCAGTTCTATCGCACAATATAGACCGGAAAGAAAAGGAAGCATCCCAAATATCTTGTAGCCTCCTGTCTATAATTGTGGTGAAAAACATATCAATAAACAAGACTCTACTAGACATGGCNNCTTGACTCATATGGATCCTCGGACGGATCCTCCTCAATAGAAACCATGATGTTCCGATGGGTTTGACCCACACTAGCAACTGGCGCATGTTGTTTAGTATTAATAGACATCACTGATAACATAAATAAGATAGAGATTAGGAGCGAATACATACGACTCAGTTCTATCGCACAATATAGACCGGAAAGAAAAGGAAGCATCCCAAATATCTTGTAGCCTCCTGTCTATAAGTGTGGTGAAAAACACATCAATAAATAAGACTCTATTGGACATGGCCTTCAGACACCATAGGACTGAACCTTGCTCTGATACTATGTTTGTCACGATCTAGCCTAGGGTCACATCGAATAACTAGCACTAGGTGCCGATTATCACTACACATATTGATAATCTACTAGTCATGAATATAAACGGATAAGCATTAAAAGCATAAGCATAACCGATAAGAACTGTACAATCTAGAACTTTGACAAGGCTAAAAAAATCTAACATATAGAAACATATTAACATCACAGTGCATATCTATAGGCCTCTAGGAGTTTTTGAGTTTTTATATGTCAGGTTAACAAAATATGTCCTTTGAGTTTTTTGTTGATTCTCTTTGCTTGTATGTTCTTTGTTTAATCACCTCTGCCATGTCTGCTTCCAAAATATAAGTGCACCTCTTCAACTTCTATCACTTGATCATTGTCATCTCACTCTCATTTGCTACCTACACTATTCTGAATCTATCACTCTTGGCCGTGTGAAAGCCAAGGCCACCAAAACTCTCTCGACCTCCCTAGTGTGAGCACGGCTCGGGGTCCATTTGAGACCCTTGTGAAGTCTGACACCCTAGGATTTGGGGTTCTTTGATCACTCTCTTTGTTGTTGGAACTTGAGTTGTCCCTGGCATGTAGCTTTTCTTCCTCACATTATTTGTATAATCTACAAACTGGGTTGTGTAAGTGATTTCTGTGTAATTCAATATTTGGGTCATATGGGCAATTAGTGACTGTTTGGTTTGGCTTGAGTTCCTCTATGACTTTTAGGTTGTGCTGATGGGCATAGTCCCATGTTTGGATATGGGCATGCTATTTGCGAAGAAAGAGTTTGTTGAAGGCCCAGGCAATACTGGGTATCTCCTTTGGGCCTGTTGTAGGCCTGCTATAATTTCTTGTGTGATATTTTTACTTATATTCCTCATCTATTCTATAATAAATTTGTAGTAAATAATTGGATAAACGGTATATTCCAATGTTATTTTATCCAACCTGCCTTATATGTTATTTGAATTGCCATCTACACTAGTAGAAATCCTACCATTAGGGGAATCACACACTCGAACAACTTGTTTACTATGAAAGCATGAGCTTAAATACTTTATTTATTCACATGTACACTGCTATGTGTCACTACACAGCATGCCTATAGGAAACAAATGCCAATAACCACCCTTCAATTTGCATAATGGTAGCAGGTTCATTAGATACCATGCCTATAGGATTATACTAGTTTATGCTCTACTAGTCCTCACCTATATATCATGTCCATAAGGTCTTAATTGATTCATCAGTTACTGTTAGATCTATCGCTCACCTAGAAAACATGCCTGTAGGTACGCAATATTACAGAATCAGCTTTCAACTGCCAACTATTAGAACCTAGCTATAAAATCTTGCTACTTGTTTAGAAAGCATGCCAATAGGATCAAACACGAGTAATTCTGAGTATTCCCAATGGTTTACATTCCCCTATTGCGTAAATCACTTAGACACCATGTCAATGGGTTTTAATAACTTATAATGTGTAATCTCAATAAACGACATAACAGTACCAGATACTCTTAAACTGAGTAGTTGTTTAGAAACCATGTCTATAGAGCTTAATGAATTCAATTTGCCTCAATTCTGAAACTGTCTCGTGCCTAACGTAGAAATCAGTTTGCGTGCATTTGTTGTCTAAGTGTGAAGGCTAACTTGAGCCTTTAATTGTCCTTAAGTGAAGTCCTATTTATTTTGAATGTCGCTTAGTTTTTATCATTTTGAGTAGCCTAAGTAAAGTCTAGAACCACCCAAATAGAGGTGCAACACCTCCTGGACAATAGGCATGGGATGGGCAGTGCACACATAGGACGTGACCTAGAATTGAATTAGAACACTTTAAGTAAACAACTTCAACATAGTAATCGAGTAGCAGGAGATGATAGTCTGTGCCCGCGGAATAATATGAACAACTCCTTTCTAAAAGGAGTTGTGAAATATTATTTATGTTGCACGGGGTGATCCTTTATGCTAAAAAACTTAGGACCCCCCTTTTCTCTTTATACACTTAGTCATCTAATATAGACCGTTATAGTTGTATCCTTGTAGTCCTTAAGATTTATACCAATTCGTATTGTGTTATAATGAAACTCTTTGACCTTTTATTCTCTTTGTTTATTTAATCATCTTACCTAATTATAATCCACATAGTCTTAAGTTCGGTTGGGACCCACAGTTGTGGACCTCGAAAAGGCCTAACACCTTCTCTTTGAGATAATTTGGGCCCTTACCCGATCTTTGGTGGCGCTGACTAGTCAAACAACGTTATCTGCATAATAGGTGCCCTAACACACCTTAAACTTTGTTAGATGACAACTCTTCTTCTTTTAACACTTTACCTCCCGCCAAAAAGAGTTGTCACACGTCCAAGCCCGCTTTCGCGAGAGAGAAAAAGGGGGCGCGACAGCATGGCGACTCTGCTGGGGATTTACACTTAGGCTCTTACCATAATGAACTTGACTTACGTAAATTACTTTCTTTATTACATGCACTTCCCTTCTTCACCTTTATTTGTTTAAATTTTGTATTACATACATATCCTTTCCCCTATTCACCTTTCTTTGTTTAAATTTGCTATGACACGCACATCCCTTCTCCGTTCACCTTTATTTGTTTGAATCTGTTATGACATGCACAACCCTTCCCCGTTCAGCTTTATTTACTATGACCACTCTTCATTTCATCTTGTCTAAGACTGCCATATCATGCCTCTCCCATCCCTATTCCTATATCTGGTTTATTACATTCTTGCATATATTCCACAAACTATTGTATTTCTTCTCCCATCCCTTTTGTCTTTCCTTTCTATATTTCCTATGTTTACCTTACTATTGTATTTACTACTTTTACATATTTATCATGCAAATACTTGACAATGTGTTATTTCTGCATAAAGCATGCTCCACGTCATACTCCACTCGTGCCAATTATCAACATAGCGGCGCTTGATGAGTGTCCACGCTCTTCCAAAATTACCTTTTTTAAATCGGAAAGGCTTATTTGCGGTAGACTAGTCGATCAGCGTTGCAATCGACAGTCCCGTGCCTTTCCCCCTCAAGTTGTCAACTTGGGAGTACCAGTCTAGGCCATTCTAGAAACCTTACTCCAATATCAAATGTACATGCATCATGTTAAACATAGTACGTGTTAGAACATCGTTAAAGTAATAGCCCGCTAAGATAAGCCATGTCCAAATTCCGACGTGATTTCTACAATCCCAACGGACACTACCATGTTATGTGCATTACTTAGAGAAAATGTGCCAATATGTTTATCATTATTGTGTAGGTGGTCGTATCTGGAGGGGGGAAGGTCTAACTTTATTTCTTTGAAGAAAATGAAGCACGAAGTCCCCAGGTTCGGCATGGTCCAAAACAACTCATCTCTGCTACTTGACTGGTGGAAAGACCTTGCGCCTGACAACAAGAATCATATGATAAGAGTACTTGGTGACTTGTCGTCTTTGCTTAATGCCCAACCAAATGGAGCTTTGATTGAGACTGCTACCATGTTCTAGGATAAGAAAAGAGCAGTCTTCCGATTTTGTGACATAGAAATGACTCCTCTTTTAGAAGAAATAGGAGGTTTTGCTAAGCTGCCATAGGATAGTCCGGGGTTACTAGTACCACAGAATCGCACCCCTCGCGGGAACGATTCACACTCGTTTAGCTATGGTTGCAAGAACATTAACGGAAGGCATCAAGGGGAAAACCTACACCATTATCCCTTTGATCCTAGCTTACATGTACCGCACTCTAGATCGGTGTAAGCAGGGGTTCAGACATTTTGAAGTTTTTAATCTATTATTGCAAGTATGGTTATTTGAACACTTTCAGAGGGGAGAACATTGTCAAGAGCTTCAGTGACGACCACTGAATGACTACATAGCTTACCACCATCCAAAGAAAATGACCTTCATCCCAGATAGGTTTGCACAGCCCGGAAGTGCTGTAAGTTGGGTATGTTTCTTCAGCAATCTGACAGACGAGAAGGTACATTGGATGTTTGAGTGGTTTCTTCGCAGTGAGTTCATCATCAGGTCGAGGGATACTACTCATTTGGTATTGATCGGGTTGTGAGGCATTTATCCATATGCTCCTATAAAGGTAATGAGACAGGTAGAAAGAAAACAAGTCATACTTTGGGTTTCCAACATGGTCCAGTACAAGGCAGATTTCAAATGGGGCATCATTCCTTTCAAGTTCGAGGCGCAACATATGTGGAACCAGAAGGTTATTGTGGAAAGAGAGACTATCGAGCCAGACAGGTACCATGCTGGTCATGTGTATTTTTATCCATCATGGTTGGTATATTATATAGTGGGAGACATCAAGCCAGGGGTTAATTTGGAAAATAGGATCATCGATGATGCTGCTGAGGCACAGGTCAAGTATAGAAGGCTTCGCAAAAGGGTTTCTGAGTATGAAGTTAGACATCTGGAACAACATAAAGTGGACCTGGAGGCAATTAATGAATGGAAGGAAATCGCCACTAAGTCCACCGAGAGATTGGAATATCTAGAACAATGATTGATGGAGCTTGAGGAAAAGATGAGAAAAAGGCTTGCGGATTGTCAGAACACAGATGTCAGTGAAGGAGGGCATATAGCAAAAGCTTATTTATTATTAGATATGAATGACTTGGGGAACTTGATGGATGGAGTCAAAATAGCCAAGCACGGAGAAGGTCCTTCAGGGACCAAGTAGACTAGAAAATAATGTCCTTTATTTTTTTCTAGCTTAGTTTTAGATTTCAATTATAATAAGGCTAAATGCCATTAGTAGCTTTATTATTATTGTCAATTTAGTGAATGTTTGGCTCATTTTTACATTAATGAAATGATGCAATTATTGGCATCAATTTTCTCCAAGTCTATGTGTCGTTTAGGCCTACCTCGGGCACAACGAGGTCCCCAATTAGGACGCAAATTATTACATGATTTTGCAAAACATGTTTAATATTGCAAGCATTTTTTCAATACCCCTACTAACTTGGGTACCTTTTGCTTTTTCTTTCTTTTGATTATTCCCACTTCCAAAGGTTTGTTCGTACATACTAGCATCATCAGCATATCACACTAGATCCAGAGGTCCTCCACCTCCTCCTTCACCAAGTGATCCTAAAGGCAAAAGCAAAGGGAAAGGAAAAATGGACGATTTGAGTGGTATCCGGAAGGACAACGCTACTATAGCTGAGAAAGTCGAAACTTCAGATGGTGGGAGCACCCCCGGCACACAATGAACTGGTCTTACGTCTGGAACAAAAGATTTTGGAGCCACAAGGAGAAATTGAGCAGGTACGAAACTTGGCAAACTTCTCTCTCACTCTAAATGACCCTGATAATTAACCAACAAAATCCAAACACCCAGAACCAAGCACCACCACAAAACCCACAAAACCAAAACCCGCCAACAAACCCTCCTGCACCACACCAGTACCCTACACCTCCCCAAAACCCTAATACTCCTCCAATACCGACTCCGCAACAATATCATCACCACCAAACCCAATACCTGCAGACTACCACTTATCATACTCCCCACAATATACCACAACTCACTCCTGACCTCCATAACTCAACAAATGATCACCCTTATGCCTAGATCCTCGGAGTCCACCAAAGCAACCAGATATATGTGGAGACCTTACCCCACACCCCACAACAAACCCTATACATACCCGAATTGGCTGAGAAGGACCTGCTCATTAAGAATATGGCAGACAAACTCAAGAAGCTCTCTAGAACAGTTCAGAATGTCGAAGGTGGTAAAGGCGTTGAAGGTTTGAATTATGAAGACTTGTGCATTCAGCCAGATGTAGAGCTGCCGGAGGGGTACAAACCTCTCAAATTTGAAATGTTCGATGGAACTTGTGATGTAAAAGTGCATATCAGGACATATTGTGACAAGCTTGTAGGAGTGGGAAAAACGAACGAATCTGCATGAAACTGTTCATGTGACGCCTCACAGGAGATGCATTGTCCTGGTATATCAGCCAGAATTCGAAGAAATGGGTGACCTGGGAGAGTATTGCATCAAACTTTATGGACAGGTTCAGGTTCAACACATAGAACGCACCAGATGTTTTGTACATTCAAAACCTCAAAAAGAAACAAACAGAGACCTTCCATGAATAAGCTACAAATGAATAAGTTCTTCGTCAGAGCTCAAGACCCGCACTACTATGAAAGGTTGATGGTTAATGAGAACCAAAAATTCTCTGACATCATGAAGCTAGGAGAAAGAATAGAAGAAAGGATTAAAAGTGGGATGGTGACGAATTTCAAAGCATTACAGGCTACAAATAAAGCGTTGTATTCGGGAGGTATCTCGAATAAGAAAGAAGTGGGTGTTGTAACAGTGGCCCAAGGCCCTAAGTCTCCCCTCACATACCAAACACCTCCACCTATATACCAAACGCGTCCACTCACATACCAACCTTAACCCCCCAGAGATCAACAACCTGCTACCACCTACCACACATATAACACTCAACCTGCCCGCCAAAATTACCAAAAACCAAGAACAAACTTCGACCGCATACCACCTAAACAATACACCCCAATTGCTGAACCCATAGACCAACTATACGAGATACTGAAGTCTATGTCACTCTCATTGCTGTCGTTGACATGGAAAATGCTTCTCAACGGGTGAACCCCAACAAAATATGTGCCTATAATTCAGGGATGAAGGGTCATACCATTAATGATTGTCACACACTAAAGGACAAGATTCAGACATTAATTGAAACTAAAGTCATACAGGCAAAGAAAGCTACACCAAATGTCCAGAACCATCCTCTCTTGGATCACAAAGTTGAGGGAGTGAACATGATAGAGACTGATGATGAATGGGACCCAGAAGGGTCAATTGGACTCATTTGAGAGGGAGATGATCGTAACACATCTCCGGTCACCCTCACACCCGTGGTGGTACAAACCCAAGCACCTTTTGAAGTCAAGGGAACCACACCCTTCACTGTGATGGTAGCTCTCACGCCATCTTACAAGTATGATGCTATCCCATGGGATTATGTTGCAGAAGCAAGGAGGAAAGGAAAACTAAAAATGGAGGAAACATGTGCGGCACAAGGCATGACTAGAACTGGCAGAGTTTATACACCTGACCACTTGGGAGAAACAAGCAAGGAAGTTGCATCGAAGACTCCTATTGTTGAGACTGGCCCCGGTAACCTTTGGAGAAAAGTATAAGAAAGGGAATACTCTGTCATCGATCATCTTAACAAAACACCCGCTCAGATATCTATCTTGTCACTTCTGCAAAACTCTGAGACACACAGGAATGCCTTGATGAAAGTGCTGAGTGAAGCTTATGTACCCACCACATCACTAGTAGGGAGATGGCCAGCATGGTCGGGAAGGTACTGGAATGCCACAAATCACCTTTCACGAGGATGAATTACCACCAGAAGGACTAAGTCATAATAGGGCACTACACATCATAGTGCAATTTGAGGATAAGTTCATGGCCAGGGTCCTGATATATGGGGGTTCAAGTCTCAATATATGCCCACTGACTACTCTAAAGAGGTTGGGTAAAGGCCTGCACGAGATACAGATGGGTAGTATGAATGTAAAGGCGTTTGATGTATCCCAAAGAGCCACAATCGAAGAAATCAATCTCTACCTACAAATGGGCCGGACCTAGTTTGATGTTGAGTTCCAAGTATTGGATATATCTGCTACATATAATCTATTGTTGGGATGACCCTGGTTACACGCTACTAGGGTAGTGGTTTCTACTCTGCATCAGGCTGTGAAGTTTGAATAGAATCATCAAGAAGTGATTATCCATGGGGATGGAAGCAACCTCATCTACGCCAATCAGACCGTTCCAGTCATCAAGAATAGGAAGAAGTTGGGTGGAGAAACATACCATTGCATTGAGCGAGTCAACGCAATTGAAAAGGATCGATGGTGGAGTAACAAGATTGAAAGCATATTAATATGTACTGTATATGAACCCGGCAAGGGTCTCGGTAAAAACCTCTAAGGGGTCACCATACCCGTACAACCGTAGTGTCATGGCACAACCTTTGGGCTCAGATATGAATATACTTGGCAAGAGTACCAAGACTGGTCACCACCATGGCATGTTCCTTATTATCAACTGGAACAACCAGTACCACCTCTGCAGCAGAGATTTCATCAAGCTGACATAATGTGGGGATCTGAAGAAGATGAAGTCTTAGCTGGCATGAAGAAACTATTTCTCGTTGAAGAAAATATAGATTGTAGTGTGATAGTTGAGGATGAGTAGGAGGAAGACCTTACCATTCAGACCATGGGGAAAGGAGCTATTCTCAAAAACTGGACTGCTGCACCATCCCGGGCCCATCGAGTTCTTGGGTTGCTAGGCATATTAGCATCAATTATTTTTAAGTACTTGAGACATTTTCAGTATTTTTCTTTGAAATAATTGCTTGAGTCATGGAGACACATTTGTTTTAACATTGTAAAGATTTCAATTAATGCATTGCTACTTTTTGTATTTACTGTTATTCTTTACATTTTCTCTTTTTACAATGTTATTATTACCTATCCCGATGAACCTTTGACTATGACATGTAATGAGATAATGCAACATAAGGATAGTGATTCGGAAGACCTGGAAGATGATACGATACCTGAGGAAATCGTCAGAGAAGTGGAAAAGTTTGAAAACAATCCAAAGTCCAATTTGGATGAAACTGAAGCAGTTAACTTAGGGGATTCCGAACTGGTTATGGAAACATGAATAAGCATTTATCTATCACCGTCAGAGAAAGAAGAGTACATCAGATTCGTAAAAGAATATGATGATATCTTTGCATGATCCTACGACGATATGACGGGTTGGAGCACATCCATAGTAGCTCACAAGTTACCCACTAATCTTTAGTGAAGGAGGGTTATTGTGCAAAATAGGGGCTAATCATCGCTGGTTGTGGAAGTCAAGGAGAAGTAATATGACAATCCATTGCTGGTACAGTTGAAGGAGGGGATTCACAAACATATGACCGTGGCTTTTTCTCAGGAGTCGTCAGGAGTCCTATTCGGATGTACGTCATATAGATTTGGAGTTCCAAGAGGATGATTGGGTATTCTTGAAGGTTTCCCCCATAAAGGGGCTTATACAATTTGGTAAGATCGCAAAATTGAGTCCGAGGTATGTTAGACCGTACATAATCATTAAGAAGATTGGTCAGGTGGCTTACAAGCTAGAACTACATCCAGAGATCTCTTTAGTGCACCCAGTGTTTCATGTATCCATGCTGAAGAAGGTGGTTGGAGATCCGTCGCTCATTTTTCCAGTTGAGATTATAGAGGTTAATGAGGAATCGACTTATGAAAAGATTCCAGTTGCCATTCTTGATAGGCAAGTCTGAAATCTGGGAAACAATGAGATTTCCTCCTTGAAAGTGTTATGGTGAAACCAACAGGTCAAAGTGGACACCTGCGAAGCCGAGGAAGAGATGAATAAGAAGTATCCTCCCTTGTTTGAATAACTATATAGTTGTGTCCATGATGTTCAAATCTAACTTTCTACAAATGATGTTTCCCCTGAACAACTTATGTGAAGGATACTCCTTCTTGGTAATGTAATGTTTATGGCATTGTTTCCGGTGTTGTTTGCAAGTTATTTTACATCGTAATATTATGGTTATGCTGTTAGGACAGGTTTTGGGATTCTCTAGCTGGTGGATAGGCCCAATTACAGGGGAGACTCTAGTGAAATGTTTAGAAATTTAGAGAGTTAGTCAAAATTTGGAACTGCCAGTATGCGAAGTAATAATTGGGTCACATTGGATGCTAATTGGGGATTTTGACCCTCATTCGAGGATGAATGATCCTGAGCGGGTAAAGATGTAAGGCCCCGTAAAATTTCAACTAAAATCAGGGGTTTCGTGGTGCCGAGGTAGGCTAATAAATTTGATGGTTGTAGAAAATCTTGGAGGTGAGATTACTGGCCGNTGGCCCAATTACAGGGGAGACTCTAGAAATGTTTAGAAATTTAGAGAGTTAGTCAAAATTTGGAACTACCAGTATGCGAAGTAATGATTGGGTCACATTGGATGTTAATGGTGGATTTGGACCCTCATTCGAGGATGAATGATCCTGAGCGGGTAAAGATGTAAGGCCCCGTAAAATTTCAACTAAAATCAGGGTTTTCAGGGTGCCGCGGTAGGCTAATAAATTTGATGGTTGTAGAAAATCTTGGAGGTGAGATTACTGGCCGAAGTACGAACTTTTTGGGTTGAACAGAGCATTGGGAAGTTGAAGAAAAATTGTTGTTGAACAGAGCATTTCTGCGGTCCATTATGCGACCGTAGAACTGATATGCAGACTGTAGATCCGCCGCATAGCGAAGCAAAGAAATGGGCCAATTTTGGAGGTCATTTTGCGGTATATTATGCGATCGCATAATCGTTTCGCGGGGCCGTACATCCATCACAGAACCAGCATGAAAATTTTCAGAGGGAGATTTTTGCGATCCATTATGCCGCTGCATAATTGATATGTGGGCCGCAGACCTGGCCGTATAGTGGACCAGACCAGCCTAGATTTTGGGATTATTTCTGCGTTCCATTTTGCAAGTCGCAATCCTGATCTGCGGTGCACTCTACGACTGCAGAGTTAAGTTCAGAGGGTCCATTTTCTTATTTTTTAAAATCAACCCCATTTGATTAAAAGCCATTGGGTCTCATTTAAAAGGCAGAAATCTGCCATTTTAGAGCGAGGGGAGTGCTTTAATGAGAAAGGACGAAGCCCCAAAAACTTTGTTCATCAACACTTTCTTAAACTTTGAATTTCAACAAGGAAAACTCACAAGGTCTTCACCCAAGAGGTAAGATTCTACACCCTAGCCCTCAATTTCGGGATTGGACTGAAAGTAGGTAATTAGAAGTGTGATTGTTGAGTGTTATTTATGCATGCATGTACCATGAAGGTTGGTGGGAAAGTTATTGAGCTCAAATGGGTAAAGGTTGGGTTGTGGAATGAATGAATCCCCCATAGGAGAACCTTGAAACCTTAATGCACACCTACTGCTTGATAAAATGCTCAAATGAGCTGAATCTCTGAATATCTTCCTAATTATGGTTCAAATTTGTCATGTTTCTAATAGATTGAAGTCGCTAGGATTTCCGAAAGATTGTAGTAATTTAAGGAAGCTCAAGCGAGGTATGTTGGGTAAACTCCTCTTGTACAAATCAAATTCCATGATGTCCTCGTAAGTTGTGATTGTGATTGGCACAACTTCTTACTTCTCATGTTCCGAGTCCTTCCTAATATATTTGATAATTCTAAAATAAGTGTTTCGTTGAAAGTTGTATGTACTCAAAATTTGTTCAAAACGTTCCTATCATAAAATGATTCCCTCTGAGAATGTAATCTAGTATGATCAATGTACAAAGGGTGTTGTGATTTAAAATCATGTTTTAATTTCAAGTTAGTATACCTAATTGTGGAAGAGAAGCTCAAAATAACCTAACCCTGAAAGTACACGTGCCAGTATAGGAGTGATTGAGGGGTAAATCCCCGTGTTGATGTGATAAGATTGTTTCCCCTCAACTTTCCCCTAACTTGACACCTTTATACTGTTTGAGGCTCCGATTGATTTCATGATTCCTTCTCCTTTTATTGTTACTCGTTCTATTGATAGGGTATTTAGTTTTACATATAGTACTATTCCATATATACTAACGTGCCCTTTGACCGGGGCGCTGTATCTTTAATTGATGCAGGTGGTTCCACAGCAGGCTGTATTGATCAGTGATAGTAGTACACCCTCTCCTAAGCTGACTTTGTGAGCCCCACTTCATTTCAGGGTCTTGTATCTCCTGTCCGCTATGTTTATTCTTTTAAGGTATAGCCGGAGCCTGATTGCGGCACCATCATGCTACTATATTTTATATATTAGAGGCTTCGTAGACATTGCGTCGGTTTTACCTTTGTTTTTGGAAGTCAAATTAGAAATGTTGTATTTGTATCATATGTTTCCACTTCTAAACTATGAATGTGTAATATAATATTTTGGGAAATCTTGAATGAAGTTCTAACGGTAATGAAATTTGGATTGTTCATGTAACCTTATCATTGTCTAATTAATGAAATATATCTTCTCTTTATTCATGGGTGAATTCAGATAGAAGGCATTTTACAGGCTTGTTTGGCCGGGTTATCTCGGTGAGCGCCGGTTGTGCTCTCTGAGGTCGGGGCGTGACGCATCAATTAACTTATGATGTTCTTTTATGTACGAAAATATGGGGTATAACAAACTTGTATGTATACTTGTATGAAATAACAATTAAACATCTTATGTTATTGAATAGTTCTGTATTTGTTATAAAAATTCTTATTTTTGTCTTGAATATTTTCAATTTAAGATAAGCTTGTTTAGATGATTAATCTTGTTAAGTTTTCAACATACCCAAATTCAAATGACGATTGGAAACTATAATGACCCAGCTAGATGTTTTGTGTATTTAATCCTTGTTTCCCCCTTTGAAGCTTCCTCTATGTGTATTTTTGGTTGTACGACTTTTGGGGATAGTTGGCTGGGTTTCGGGGAGGTTTTGGCTTGATTTGAAATACATAGTTCCTAGTTTGGAAGTTTAAGTTGGAAGTGTTGGCCAAGTGTGACTTTTATGGAAACGACCCCGAAATGGTATTTTGATGGTCTCAATGGGTTTGTATGGTGATTTTGGGCTTATACAGTATCCCCATAATTGAATTTAGAGGTTCCTAGGATGAATTGGCTCTTTTTGCTGAAAGTTGACAATTTGAAGGTTTCAAAATTTCTAATTTTGACCATGTGTTAACTTTGTGTCTATCGAGATCGAATTTTTGTTTTCAGACATGAAATAGATTCATTTTATCATTTGAAACTTGTGTCTAAGGTTTAGTGTCATTCCAAGTTAGTTTGGTAGGAACCAGATGCTCCGTTGTAATTTTTGAGGGCTCCGATGAGTTTCAGACGTGTTTTAGAAAGTTTGGCACTTGTTTCAGTATTGTAGGTGTTGTTGGTGCTGCAGATCTCGCAAATGCGAGAACCAATTCGCATTTGCAAGCCTCGCTTTTCCGAGGTATAAGTCGCATTTGCGAAGGGATTTGGGGCATGGGCATATCACTTTTGCGACCTTGTGGTCGCTTTCTCAACGTTGACTGGTAGAGTGAAACTTTGCTTTTGCGAAGTCAGTCGTCGCGTTTGCTACATCCTCTGCTGTTAGCAGGCTTCGCATTTGCGGTCAATGGGTCACACTTCCGGAATTCGCATTTGCGGAGGTCGCATTTGCGAACCCCAGATCATAAATGCGACATATGTAGCTGGTTTTTAAAAAAAACATTCGGGACTTAGACTCCTTATTTCATATTTTAAGATTGGGAGCTTCGTTTGAGGCAATTTTGAGGCATTTTTCACCAATTTGGGTTGGGTAAGTTTTCTTGACTCATATTTGATTATTTATCATTAATCTCATCTTTTATTTAGCATTTAATTGATGAATCAATGTGTGAAATTGGTGTTTCTCACAAAACTTTTCTAAAAATAAAAGATTGAGTTTTGAGAGTCGATGTTTTAAGGCTCTGTTAAAAATTTCCTAATGATTTAAGATTTTAAAGTGTGCCAACGGTATTTGGGTATAATGTATTTGAGTATTAAAGGAGACTCGTGGGATAGAACCACATCATTTTGCAATGAAAATATATGTTTATGGTGTGTTAGAACATACTAAGGTGTTTTGTGAATGGCAAGAACTTGTGTGGAACAAGTTGGATACATTAAGTGGAAAGGATGTCTAAATTAGCACATGATCCTAATTGAAATGCATGCTGCTTCCAAATTATAAAGACTTAGGAGGTTATATACCAATCAAATTAAATCTCTTTGAGTTTAGTTTCATCAAACTGTTCGTCATTTGGATATTTTTACAGAATGTTATGGCCATTTTATCGGACCTATGCCATATGCACGCCCAGATGTGCGGCCGCGCATCTTAGAGGGTATTCTGCCTCAGGTGCGCAACCAGATATGTGGTCACTTGTCTAGGTGCGCGACCAGATGCGTGCTCACTTGCCCAGGTGCGCGACCACACACGTAAGAGCCCATTGAATACCCCCAAGGCCTGGTAGAGAGAGGGGCTAAATCATTTGTTTGAGCTAGGGCTTGCATATCAAGGGAAATCCTCCCAACACTTCAATCCCATGAACCACGGTAATGTATTTGGAGTAATTTGAGTTGATTACTACTCCTAAACACCTATATTAACAAGGATTAATCGTGAAGATCCATAGATTTCCATTCAAATCCCTAAATTGGTCAAGAACCCTACAAGTTGGGATTTTCAAAAGTCTCACTACAAGAGGTATGCATTCCATCTCTAACTACTCTATGGTGATTATTTATGTATGATATATGTGTTATAACTTATGGTATGGTGGTTGGAAGCCATAAGTTCCCAATTTAAATACATAACCATTATAGAGATTGAAAGGTGATTATATGATGGAATTTTGTTGGTTGGGTGTGGATGGATGGTCATGTTGGAAGTTCAGAATTGTTTAAGAATAATGGTGGGATAAATTATTGGTAAATGGTAGTAGTTGGATGAACTAATTATATGGTTAAGAGATGTAGAGATTCATGCCTACTAGGTATTTGATAAAGTACCTAAATGCCCTAAATTATGGAATTTATTACTAATGTTGGTCCCATTGGATGATGTTATTGTAGGTTGAAGTTTCTTAGTGTAGGGGATCGTTGTAGTATTATTAAGGGACGAATTCCAGGTATGTTAGCTAAACTACTCTCTTAGAATTGAATTTCATGATGTTAAGCATGGTTGGCTCAAGTTCTTAATTCCTATGTTCCGAGTTATTCCTTATAAACTTAACTATTCCGAATGAGCCTTATGTCGAAAGATATATGTTCAACGTACGGTTTGTGTATTAAAATGTTATGGCTTTGAGTCATGTTCCAAATGAAAGCTAGTATGCCAAATTGTGGGAGAAAAACTCTATATGCTTAAGACTCTTAATTGCTCATATGTGCACCCAAAGTCTTGATTGGAAATGCCTTGTTGTTGATAATCTATAAAGATGCTCAAAAGTGAAAAAACTTAGTTGAAGATATAAAGTGTGGCCACGGTGCCAATAATAAAAGTTAGACATCTGGCTAGAGGTGCCAATGAAATGAGATGATGTGAGAAAGATTATGAAATGAGCCTTGATTCAACTGTTCCAAAATTACTTCAAAAGTAGATATGTCCTCAAGTCATGCTCCAATGTGGCCGTTTCAACTTTTCTTTAGCAAATCCACTAGGCGAGTGCATAGGGCTAGTTTTATTAATAATAAGAAAAATATCCACATAGGAAGAGTACAAATAAGGGGGACAATAGCACCACTGGTGTTGCCTCTATGCCTTGGCTATATAATCACTTCTCTGCTCCTCACATTGCCTTATAATGGCAGCCTCATGTAGAGGATCATGGTGTAGCTGCCGGCAAAGTCTCACGAGGGCATATAATCTCATAGCCAATTGGATATCTTCCCAAAGGCATAGGACATGAGCAATCGCATACTGGGCCAAACCTGACCTTACTAATCCTATTGAGGCATAAAATAGCTTCTCCTATTAGCAAGCATGAAGCAAAAATGAACTACTAAGAACTAAGTACTCTGTGATCATCACAGAGTTTGTAACATACTCTGTGATGATGTTACAGATGATGATACTTAAAAAATGATAAAATAATACAACGTAATAAATTGAGTCTTGCCTCTCTTCTTTCAACCTTGTGCACACTTCAATTTTCTTCTCCTTTGCTTCTTCTTCAAACCTCTTTAATATGTATTAAAATTGCATCATTCCTTTTTGGAGCGACTGGACCTCGTTGAAGTGGTTGAGGCACCACTTTTTGCTCTGCGACTCTCATTGGGGGTCGCCTAATATTAACTTCCTCATTTAGCTTGTCGTCCCAACTTTTCTTCCTCGTAGGTGATTTCATACCTTTACCACTATGCATAGGTGATAAATCACCTCTTTTTGCTGCCTCTGCCCGACATTGTTGTAGCATTTCCTCTTCCTCTCCTTCTTCATAAATATCCTTTCCCATGTTCACTGTATTTGGTAGGTTTTGGATGAGGTTTTGTATTATCAAACCATTTTCATTTTCTACCTTTGCCATGACTGCCTTGCCTTGATATTGTTCTATACATTGTAAATTGTTCCTGTTCTTAACTCCCTGTCCAGTGCTATAATCATGAGATGGAGTTAACGAATTTAGAGGATTGGAGATTACCAACGCATCCAGGAGCACTCTGTCCTCCAATGACATAGCTGGAGTTTCTGCACCAAAATGTTGTTGCCCAGAATTTGAAGGTGTTGCTGCATCTTGATCAATAACAATAGTAATAGCTCGGACGTTTGAGACAATCTTTTACTGACCGTTCTTTGGTGTTACTGCATTTTGAGCCATGTTATTACCACCTGTAGAATTTCATGGAATAAATTCTGGAGCATTCAAACTGAGCTTGCTTTTGAGGTTTGCAGTGGACGTACTATCTATTTTTGGCATTGCTGGTGAGCCAACTGAAAGCATGTCTTCACCTTCAGTCTCTTGATCAACACCATCACTCGAATCCCCAGCAATTTCATCGCCCCAATCCTCATCTTCATCCTCCTCATTTTGGCCAACCCAAGTTTTGGATTTACTAATCATCTCCCTCAAGTTTTCTTGTATAATTTCCTTGTAATTTCCATTAGACATCACCATCTACCCAGAATCACCTCCATATTCACCAAACGACTTTATTGATTGTAAAGGAACTTCAAACACAGATGTGTTCAAAGTGATTATTGGTTGATTAAACATAGTGGTGTGCTTTGCCATTGCAGCCTGGGCATCTTTGATAATGTTTTCCACATGTGGACTGGAAAAATGCAAGGTTGGAGTATTGGACTTATGTGTTTGATTACCCGTTAGCTCATCTCGAATAATAAAGTCTTTCATCAAATTACCACAGCCTAGGCTTTGATGAGTTCTGCATGCTGAGAAGGCTTCTCTACAACCTATTCAATGTTTTTCTCAATATTTTTCCACTTTGCTAAGCATTTTATTGTGAGCGTGTGCAATATTTTTAAAAGTGCTATATACCTTGTTCAAGATTCTATTTTGAGAAATAGAATTTTCGGACTGCCAATTTATTGTTGATTCAATATAACTAGATGGTGGTTCTTACTCTGATGTGAAAACAACATTCATTTGGGGGATCTTGGGTGCATGATCTGCACCATCTTTACTAAAATGTTCAAAAGGTGGAAGATCATGGGTATTGTAATTACGCGGCCGGTCTTTTTATATATTGTAGCCATGTTACACTACTTATTCTCTCTTCTATGTTTATTTGTGGTTATGTGACTTTCGGGGTGGTTGGATTTGTTTCGGGGAAGATTTGGAGTGAATCGGGACACTTAGTCCCAATGTTGGAAGCTTAAGTTGAAAGAGTTAACAAGAGTTTGGCTTTCATGTAGACAATTGTGTAATGAAGTTTTGACTATTCTAATAGCTTCGTATGGTTATTTTGGAATTAGGAATATGTTTGGATATTGATTCGAAAGTCTGTAGGTTTGCTTGGGGATTTTTGGCAAAAGTTGGAAAGTTGAAGGATTGGAAGTTTGAGAGGTTTGACCGAGCGTAGAATTGTTTGGTAGCGGTTTTGGATTTTGGTTCCTTGAGTTGGAATATGTCTGTTGTCTCATTTGGGACTAGTGTGAAAAATTTAAGGCCATTCGAAGTTTATTTGATGCGGTTCAACAACATATTTAGAAGTTGGAAGTTCATTTATTTTATTACGCTTGAATTGGGGTGTGATTCATGATTTTGATGTTGTTTGATGTGATTTGAGGCTTTGACTATGTTTATATCGTGTTTTAGGACATGTTGGTATGTTTGGATGGCGTCCTGAGGGCCTTGGGTGCGATTCAGATTGAAATTTGGACTTAAGGAAATGTTGTTGGCTTCAAGTTTGCTGTAAGCGCACCTACGAGGTGCTGGCAATAGGTGTGGTAACTTGTGTTCTTCTGCGAGGTCAGTTTGGTTGAGGAGAGGTTTCAGATATGAAGGGGTTCCTATATAAGCGGATGCGCTTCTGCGCATGAAGGTCTGCAAGAGCGCGGTTTGGCTGGACGCGGGAAAGGTGCAGGTGCCAGGTAGGTTCCACATCTGCAAGACCGTAGATTCGGTCAGTTGAGGGCAGAAGCGAGAATGGGTGTATTTTTGGGAATCCGTAAGTGCGAAACAAGTACCACAGAATAGGTCACACATGTGCGTTAATGTGGCCGCAAGTGCATAAGGTCGGGGACTTAAATGAAGCTCGCAAGTGCAAGATTTTGACCACAGAAACGGTGATTTTGATCGTAGATGCAATTTCACTGACAGATCTTATATGTGGAAGGGTTTGGCATTTTGCTCATTTTTGGAGTTGTAGAGTTCGGCTAAGCGCAATATTTGGAGTACTTTTCAACATAATCGAAGAGGTAAGTGAAGATTCATCATTTTTATTGATAAATATTGATTATTACACCTACTTTATGTGATTGGAAAGTGAAATTTGGGGGTTTTAGACTATGTTGTTGGAGAATGAGATGTGATGACTTGAGGGTCAATTTGTGGTTGGAATTAAATAATTTAGGTATGGTTGGACTCGTAACTGAAAAGGTATTCGGAATTTGTGAATTTTGTCGGGTTCCTAGGTGCAACCTAGGGTTGACTTTTTGGTTTTTGTTAAAGATCTTAGCTTTATATATGGAATACATTCCCATAGCATGTATTGATTATATTAAGTTGATTTTACTAGATTATGGTTGTTTGTAGGCCGATTCGCGAGACAAGGCTTGTTGGAGTATTGACTTACGCGTTTTGAGGTATGTAACATTTCTAAACTTGGAATTGAGGGTATTTGTCCTTGNCGGGGTGGTTGGATTTGTTTCGGGGAAGATTTGGAGTGAATCGGGACACTTAGTCCCAATGTTGGAAGCTTAAGTTGAAAGAGTTAACAAGAGTTTGGCTTTCATGTAGACAATTGTGTAATGAAGTTTTGACTATTCTAATAGCTTCGTATGGTTATTTTGGAATTAGGAATATGTTTGGATATTGATTCGAAAGTCTGTAGGTTTGCTTGGGGATTTTTGGCAAAAGTTGGAAAGTTGAAGGATTGGAAGTTTGAGAGGTTTGACCGAGCGTAGAATTGTTTGGTAGCGGTTTTGGATTTTGGTTCCTTGAGTTGGAATATGTCTGTTGTCTCATTTGGGACTAGTGTGAAAAATTTAAGGCCATTCGAAGTTTATTTGATGCGGTTCAACAACATATTTAGAAGTTGGAAGTTCATTTATTTTATTACGCTTGAATTGGGGTGTGATTCATGATTTTGATGTTGTTTGATGTGATTTGAGGCTTTGACTATGTTTATATCGTGTTTTAGGACATGTTGGTATGTTTGGATGGCGTCCTGAGGGCCTTGGGTGCGATTCAGATTGAAATTTGGACTTAAGGAAATGTTGTTGGCTTCAAGTTTGCTGTAAGCGCACCTACGAGGTGCTGGCAATAGGTGTGGTAACTTGTGTTCTTCTGCGAGGTCAGTTTGGTTGAGGAGAGGTTTCAGATATGAAGGGGTTCCTATATAAGCGGATGCGCTTCTGCGCAT
>AWOL01S0012386.1:0-20061 GCA_000715115.1 Nicotiana otophora
GGTTGAGGGTTATTCCTCTAGAGTTCACAGTTATAGAGTGGTACGCTCGGGCCGAGTATGGTCCCGGGTGCCGGCCACGTCCCTTCAGGTTTGGGGCGTGACAGACAAGGAACTCTAGTCTTCAAAAATAAGCAGAGGCAGCAATATCAGCCTCCACACTCTAATCAAACCAGTATGGAAGATCTAATAAATGCTTTTATTATCAAGACATATAAGAGGCTTGAGACTCATATCTCAACTATACGAGAACATGAAGCAGCCATCAAAGAACTTGGCATGGGTTTTCGCAACATAGAAAGATAGGTTGGGCAGCTAACTACTCGATNCTCAACTATACGAGAACATGAAGCAGCCATCAAAGAACTTGGCATGGGTTTTCGAAACATAGAAAGATAGGTTGGGCAGCTAGCTACTCTATTGTCTGAGAGGGTTCCACTAACTCTCCCTGATTATATGGAATGAAATCCCAAAGAAACAGTGAATGTTGTAACTTTGCGAAGTGGGAAAGGGTTGAAAGATCTCACCCCCAATACAAAAATGACGTGAGACTTGTAAAAGAAAGTGGGGTGAAGCTGAAGAGTGAAGTTGATAATAAGAATAAAGGCCACATGAAAGCTAAGAAGAAGAAGAAAGAAGAAAACTCGAGATGGGAGGACCCTGAGGAGAGCAAGAATATGCATGCTATACCTTTCCCTCAAAAGAAAAGTAGAGAACAGTTGTACAAGAAGTTTGGGAGATTTCTAGATGTGCTGAAACAGGTTCATGTGAACTTACCATTCACAGAAGTGCTCTCACATATGTCTACTTATTCCAAATTCTTGAAAGAGATCCTTACGAAGAAGACTAAAATAGAGGAGACCTAAGTTGTCAAGCTCACAGAGCATTTCTGCGCGATATTTCAAAATAAACTCCCACAAAAGTGTGAATATCCTGGGTGTTTTACTATACCTTGCTATTTATGAACTATTAATTTTGATAAATCCTTATGTGACTCTGGTGCCTTAGTTAATCGAATGCCTTTGTCTATATACAGGAAACTGTAGAAGCAGATTAGAGAGATAAGGTTGGTGTCACACCCCGACCTTGGGGAGCGCGGCCGGCGCGCAAGAGGGTTACCTCGGTCAAGCAAGCCTGCACAATACCGTCAACCCAACTCACTGATCAATAAAGAGAAGAATACATTTCATTAATTAGACAATAAGAGATCATGTGAATAACACCAGTTCATTTCCATTAATTATGTCATTAACAAATCTCCAAAACAATACACTATACATTAGTAGTTAAAGTAGAACATATGGTATAATTACAACAAGTTTAGTTCAACCTTGCCAAAACAATATATGAATCTCTAAGTTCTGTGCCAGCCCACCGGGCCTTTGATGCTCGGCCTCTACTTGTTGACAGTTTGGACATCTTGCCACAAAGTCCGCTACATTCCTCTTCGTATCTTTCCACTAGTAGACTTCATTAAGATCATGGTACATCTTTGCGGAGCCCGGGTGCACGGAATACCTAGAAGTGTGAGCCTCGGCCATGATTCTTTCCCAGAGACCTTTCACATTTGGAACATATAGCTGCCCTTGGTACCTTAGCGTACCATCATCCATGCCAAGAGAGAAAGCCAAAGTCTTATGATTGTGAATCCCTTCATTCAATTGTACCAACAATGGGTCGTTGTATTGTTTTTTCTTGACTTCCACGACAAGCGATGATTCAACCCTATTTTGCACAATCACTCCTCCTTCACTAGAAACCGCAAGACGAACTCCCAAACTAGACAACCGATGAACCTCCTTGGCCAGCGGCCTTTGATATGCCTCCAAGTGAGCCAAACTACAAATAGGTTTTTGGCTAAGAGCATCCACTAAAATATTAGCCTTCCCTGGATGATACAGAATATAGATGTCGTATTCCTTGAGTAACTCAAGCCATCTTCTCTGCCTCATATTCCATTCATTCTGCTTGAAAATATATTGAAGGCTCTTATTGTCCGTGAATATATCCACATGGATGCCATACAGATAATGATGCCAAATCTTCAAGGCAAATACCACCGCCGCAAGCTCTAAGTCAGGTGTTGTATGGTTCATTTCATGATTCTTGAGTTGCCTTGAAGCATAAGCTATCACCTTGCCATGTTGCATTAATACACACCCAAGTCCGATTCTTGAAGCATCACAATATACCACAAACCAATATGTACCCTCTGGTAGGGTCAACACCGAAGCCGTAATCAATCTTGATTTCAACTCTTGGAAGCTCCTTTCACAAGCATCTAGCAATTGGAACTTAGTTGTATTTTCTGTTAGTTTAGTCAACGGAGAGGCAAGAGTGGAGAACCCCTCCACATATTTCCTGTAATACCCGGCTACGCCCAAAGAATTGTGAATCTCTATTGGAGTTGTAGGTCTAGGCCAATTGTTCATAGCTGCAATCTTCTAAAGATCAACCTTAATTCTTTCTCTAGAGATGACATGACCCAAGAATGTGACAGATTCAAGCCACAATTCAAATTTCAAAAACTTTGTATACAACTAGTGCTGACGTAGAACTTGTAGAGGTTCCTTGAGGTAATCGGAATGGTCCTCTCGACTTCGTGAATATACAAGGATATCGTCAATAAACACTATCACAAAAGAGTCGATGAACGGCTTTAAAACTCGGTTCATAATATCTATGAAAGCTGAAGGGGCATTTATTAGCCCCAAAAATATTATGTTACACCCCATGTTTCCGTACGTGAAAGTACGCCATAAGTAAATTGATATAAGCTCGGAAATGAGATGTTACATCCCGCATTTTTAAATGTTAAAGTTTCATCGTAAGTTAATCGACGTAAGTTCGGGGATAATTTTATTTTAATATTATAATCATTATGCTATTTCAAACAAGTGATGAGTAAATTCGTGAAGGTGAGGGGGTAAGCCCGTCGAAGAAAATGAATTTCGTCGAAGTTTGTCATTTTGGGACAATTCATAATTATGTTGGGCAGGGTTAATTATTAATTTTAGTGAAAAATGTAGAAGTTGAAAAATATATATATATTTGGTGAAATATTTATGTGATATTTTGTTTAGGGGACATCATCCACTTGGGATGTAGAAACTTGGCAGCAAATGATCTTCTTAATCAAGCCAAACACATGGCAGCAAACCTACACCCATATTAGTGACTCTTAAGTTGTATGGTAAGGTGGCAAAATTAGAGGTTTATGTGGCTAAGTCACCACATGAAGTGGGGTCCACAACCTACTATTTAAAGAAACTTCTTATCTCATTAGATTGGATGTTAGACTTGCTAATTAAGGATGGAAAACTTCACCAAGAAAATTTCATCCAAGATCATATAAGATAGTAATGTAAGTTACTTCAATTCATATGAGACTTCTTAGAAAAGTAGCAACGGGATTTTGAGATTCTATCGAAGTACGATGCAATCTTTCTCAAGAACATCATACGGCTATCCCTTCTTTCCTTTTGGCATGATTTATACAATACAAACGAAAGGAGAAAATGCACAACCTCAATTAATGACTCTATTTGTAGAAATGCTAGAGAATCTTATGTTCTTTATTCCCCACGTGTCCTATTATTATATCTTCTATTCATTTATCTCAGAAAATACTTAAGTTGAAAAAGTTTACTTTATGATATTAATCAAAGGCATAATTGTCGTATGACACTCCGAAAGATTTTGATTCACGTACTTCTCATGCATTGCATTCATTTATACAAGTACATTTACCCATGACTAGATGGTGTTATATATGTATATATATGTATATTATATGTATATAGGATAAGGGAAAAGGTTACGACATTATATACGCACCACCACCTGATCAGCTGGTATACGTTGATGATTTTGCCCACAGTGGCCGAGATGATATGATGGGATGCCCTCAGAAGCTTGATGATGTTATGAAGACATGTACCTATGCAGGATATGACATTCATACGCATATGCATGATACTATAAGTATTTTATGATTTACATAGTTATCTAGACTTACATGTCAAGGCTTTTACTCCATGTTTCTCTCATGTCTATTATTTACTGATTTTCATTCCTTACATACTAGGTACATTATTTATACTGATGTCCCTTTTTGCCTGGGGATGATGCATTCATACCTGTAGGTATAGACAATAGGTTTGACGAGCCCTTATAGTAGACGAGGTTAGCATTCAGCTAAGGATCGGTAAGACTCCACCTTATTTAGAGTGGAGCCGAGTTTATGAGTCACCGTGTCAGAATTTTGCTACAGACTTTTAGGTAGGCCAGTACCTTGTCCCAATTGATGTCAAATAATCTTAGAGACTTTGTAGACAGTGGTTCATATTGTACAGTATGTCAGAGGCCTTGACGGCCCATATGTATTCATGTTTTAAGAAAGATGGTTCATTGATACAATGCTTTCCCGCTTATAGTTATACTTTACGAGTTGTGGCAATGTTGGCCCAATTACCAACGATAGTACGACAAGAAAGATATGCTACGTTGGTACTCGGTTGAGTAAGGCACTGGGTGCCCATCACGGCCCATCATTTCGGGTCATGACAGAAGTGGTATTAGAGCGGTTCTGTCCTAGGGAGTCTACCATCCATGTCTAGTAGAGTCTTGTTTATAGGTGTGTTGTGCACCACACTTATAAGAAGGAGGCTATAGTGAATTTAGGACTGTCACTCTTTCTTCTTTCTCTAGATTGTGTGGTAGAGCTCATTTGTAAGAACTCAATTTTCTAAACTCTATCTTATTCGTAATACAACGATACCTACATCCAGAAAGATGGTTGGTAAGAGATATAACTGTGAAAGAGTTGAGTTAGAGGAACTTGATTTTGCATCATGCTTATGATAAGTAAATGTGAGGTTGTCAGCAGATCATGTGTGTACAAAAACATGTAAGCTTATTGATAAGGAGTCTTAAGGAAAGAATATCTACCCATATGGTGAAAAGCAATGAGAAATTCAGGACGTAGATGCAAGTTTCAACAAGTAAAGGAAGCAAGCTGAAGAAGGGTACGAGGCTCCCAGTTAATGAAGATGATCAATATTTACAATTCAGGAATAGAGATATAAGCATTTTGAAGTTACCTACCAAAGGTATGTACGATTGGCCATACCATCTCAGTTATGTCCTATGGGAGCTAACATATATAGTATAAGAGAAGGACGGATATCAGGATCCGGCTGGGGTTAGATAACCCAAAATGATGGATAGATTATTTGCGTCAGTTGACATTCCCCGAGGATATTGCAAATGTGCTAATAGATCTCCTTGTGAGACACCCAGGTGGTGCACTCTAAAATAGTATGGCTAGATATGATTACTATAGATATAGGCACTGGAAGCATGGAAGGGATAAATTTTACATTAGTGTGGCTCCCGTCCCTAGTAGAAGAAGAATGTTAGGCAACCCGAAGAGCTAGTGGATGGAGCAAGGGGATCTAAAAGCAAAAGAATGTCTTGTTAAAGTTTCCAGAATAAAGTGTTAGACAGTAATGTTAGCAGGGAAATAAGAAGGAGAGTTAATGAAGCATTATGAGTAAGATGTGATACATGGATAACAATGGTAGATCAAAAGGATGACAGTATTATAGAGTCTATAATCAAGTGAAGGAAAAGATGAGAGGTGACAGGCCTTGAGACAACAAAAGAGTATAGGCTATAAAGTGATATCCTCATTTCGAGAAATACGTTTGTGACTCTAACGTGATTACCAGAAGGAAAAGTTAGACCCCAGAGTAATAGAAATCAGTATGGATTGGTGAACAAGCTAAACTAAACATGAATTAGGGAGTGAGTGGTTTGATAATGGTCGACATCGGGATAATTTCATATTGCGTTCCGGCGATAATATAATAGACAATAGAAGAAGATTCATCAGAAATTCAAAGAATGGTTATTCAGGAAGATGCTTCCCTAAAGCAAGCAATGTGAACAAAGTTAAGCTTAAGGGATTGTGTGTGCCAGTTACACTAAGTGTCACCCTCACGAAATAGGAATTTCATTATCCTTGGTACAGAAGGATTTCCGCAAGGCGAGTAAGGGTCATCGATGATGTGAAAAGAAGACAAAGATAAAGAGGTAAAACGTCTAGATGTAGATCATCGTAGCACTAAATCTTAGCATTTTCCTAAAGGGGGGAATGTGGAGTGTTGTGGCATTAAGTCAGAATAAAGTGATTATAGTAACTATGGAATGGTAAAGGAAGAATGCGATAAAAATGAGAAAGGAATGAGATTGTACCTATCCAAATCCTACAGATATACTATGATTCCAGAACATTATGTAAGCATGACGTCAAGGAAAGGAAGTAACGGTTCCTGCCCAGGATGTTATTGATAAATAAGGAGCCAGTACGAGACGTAAGTTAAGACAAAAGAAATAACACAAGAAAGATTGCGCGGAATATTGGTATAAGAATGGGCTAGCAATTAGTTAGTAGTTAATTCAGGAAGAGCCTAGTTATGTCTAGACAATAGGATACAGAAAAATCAGCAGACCATGCAAGACAAACGTAGTGAACCCCAACATGGGGAATTCTATCTTGCAGATATGAAATCGTGCTACTTGAGAAATATTCAGATAAGAGTTGAGCTAGTTAAAGGTACCGTATAAGTATTACGGAAATAAAAGAGAGTGCCACGAGGAAGATTATCAAATATCAGTTTAGAAGAAACCCTACAAGCTCAAGGGCGTAGAGGTAAGGAACTACGGATAATTATAGGTGAGGAAGGACATCAAAAATTTCATCGAGTATGCGATGTAATAAGCTCGCAGATTTACAAGAGTTAGAGGGTCATCTCTAAGTACTACAATGAAAGACTAGTTATGGAAATAAAGAAGAAGGCTTCAACCTAAGCACAATGACCTAAAGAGGATAACGGTCTTGTAACAACAGTCTCACAACAATATTGTATGCACTTCATAAGAAAGTGGCACCTATCGTAGCTAATGAACGGGAAGAAGAAAAAAATCAAAAGGTGATATTCAAGATCATATGGGTTGTATAGAATTCCAATAGGTGTGGGCATTAAGATAAGCCAAGTATCCATCCAACAAGTGGCAGAACGAATAGTAAAAGTAGTTGTTTACATTATGAACGCATTTAAGATTTTAGACTATTATCTATGTAACGTATATATTGGCATTCATACAGTCGTAGAAGACTCCGATATAAGTTAAAAGAAAGAATTGAGAGCAGGGCATAGACAAAGGATTAAATTTTTAGAAGATTGTATCATGGATATTCCATAGCGCCCATGAAAGGCTAGAGTAATAACAAATACCAGGAGCCGCAAATCGGAAGATAGCTTAAGCCTACATAAAGGCTGATCAGAAACAAGAGGAAACAAAAGAGTTACATCAACTAAGTAAATCAGGAGTCTGATTATTGGACTCAAAACATTTAAGTAATCGTGATTGAGAACATAGAAGAATCACTCTTAATATCAGAGGTACAAAAGAGATAGTACAACAGTCATATTATAGAACGACTCTACGATAAAGCCAATTAGAAGAGTAATAGCCTTATAAGAAGTCAGTATGAAGCTCCCGTCGGATTCTGTATGCACTAGAGGTGCAAGTATTATAATAGAGCTTCAAGTTGTGGATGTGAATTATACTTATGTTGATGGGAGGTCATGAGAGAGAAAAAAGATGTGATGCAGGGATTCAATATCCAGGAATGATAGCGGTGTCGTTAGTGGCATGTCTTCTAGCCTACAGTTTCTAGGTATCGAGAGGTCTAGTGAAAAGAGTAAAGAAGAGTTTGAGACGATGTGATGTCTCGCTTGATGTTCCAAAATAACATAAGGAAATATGTGGTGCAAGCAAGTTGAAGGAAGGTTACGAGTGGTATAAATGAATATGTGTAGGTCGCAAGTTAAAGTATGGTGAAGCAACAAGGTTTTAGGAAGACAGGAGTTAGGATAAGAAAGGGTGAGTGAGAAGGTAACGATAATGGATAAGTCCTCAGGATTAAGCCTATGAAAACAAGATAGCTGATAATTTCTCTAAGTTATAGAAAGCTCAGTATAGCCTGAATGAACTCAAAGAAGTCAAAGACTAATAGAATTTAGAAGATATGGAATGCTTCCCTGGTAGTAGAATAAGGGTGTAATTGTGGTAGATAAAGGATGGCATTTGGGCCTTCCATTGAGTTATGATTTGAAGAAAAAAGGAGATTTCATGAGTTGTACAGGATTAGAATAACCCCCATACTTGGAATCACATTGGGATGCATGGAATATAGTTATGGAATCATAGTATCGCCCCCAGCTGGATCAGTCTAATCATTTCAGATGTTCCCCGATGAGACGTGAGCCTTAGCGGTAATGTTACATAAGAGGTCAAGTTATCGGTATTAAAAGGAATCAACAATGGATTGATAAAAGTTACAAAGTATGAGATGCGACTAGGCCATCATTCTTAATATGAACAGTAATGAAGAAGCATTAAAGGACTTAAATTTATACATATAGGATAAGCAACGAGAGTAACTTGGAGTTTGGTAGCAGACCTCAGTAACGTTAAATCAAAGTAAGAGTTACGGTATAGTGTGACCTACCTATGCTTAAAGTCATGCAGATAGATAACCGGGTCTATGAAATAAGATATAGCAATATTCGTAAGTTCGACAAAGTAACGAGCGAAGAACTTCAGTATACCCATAGATGCCCAGAGGGACATCTTATCAAGCTCTGTATATGTTTACAAAGTGAGTCCTAGAGATTGACTAAAACCTGGAGGAAAGAGGAGAGAAGAGTAGCATAGGCACACTTATAGGGTCAGAGTCGTACAAGCTGCATAATGGAAGGTAGCAACAGTTACAAGATTGGAAGGATTTCGACCACAAGTCGTGGCGTGAGAAAGAGGCCTAAAAGGGGGAATGCCATGACTTTTGAATTTATTCACATAATAGTTGCCTAGATGATAAGGAGAGTACTAAAGTATCCACAAGAGTTATGGTTATGAGAATGATAAGTGCATCAGTCAACATTTGAGGACGAATATTCCAAAGGAGGGAATGATGTTACACCCCATGTTTCCGTAAGTGAAAGTACGCCATAAGTAAATTGATATAATCTGGGAAATGAGATGTTACATCTCGCATTTTTATATGTTAAAGTTTTGTCATAAGTTAATTGACGTAAGTTCGGGGATGATATTATTTGGAGATTATAAGCATTATTCTATTTCAAACAAGTGATGAGTAAATGCGTGAAGGTGAGAGGGTAAGCAAATCGAAGAAAATGAATTTGGTCGAAGTTTGTCATTTTGAGATAATTCATAATTATGTTGGGAAGGAGTTAATTATTAATTTTAGAGGAAAATATAGAAATTGAAAAAATAATATTTGGTGAATATTTAAGTGAGATTGGTTTAGGGGCCATCATCCACTTGGGATATAGAAAATTGGCATCCAATGGTCTTCTTAATCAAGCCAAAAACATGGTAGCAAACCTACACCCATATTATTACTCTTAAGTTGTATGGTAAGGTGGCAAAATTAGAGGTTTATGTGGCTAAGTCACCACATGAAGTGGGGCCCACAACCTACTATTTAAAGAAACTTCTTATCTCATTAGATTGGATTTTAGGCTTGCTAATAAAGGATGGAAAACTTCACCAAAATTTTTTTATCCAAGATCATATAAGATAGTAACGTAAGTTACTTCAATTCATACGAGACTTCTTAGAAAATTAGCAATGGGATTTTGCGATTCTAAAGAAGTACGGTGCAATATATCTCAAGAACATCATACGGATTTTTCTCTACTTTGATCCATAGTTACGTGTTGTCGCAATTGACGTGTGTTAGAAGGATTGTCAAGAGAATCAGTTCGGGTATGTTAATGCTATCCCTTCTTTCCTTTTGGCATGATCTATACAATACAAACGAAACGAGGAAATGCACAACTTCCATAAATTACTCTATTCATAGAAATGCTAGAGATGCTTATGTTCTTGATTCCCCACGTGTCCTATTATTCTATCATTTGTTCACGGGTCTCAGAAAATACGTAAGTTGAAAAAGTTTACTTCATGATATTGCTCAAAGGCATAATTGTCGTATGATACTTCGAGAGATTAAATTGACGTACTTCTCATGCATTGAATAATTTATACATGTACATTGACCCATGACCAGATGGCGTTATATACATGTATATATGTATATTATATGTATATGGGATATGGGAAAAGGTTACGGCATTATATACGCACCACCACCTGATCAGCTGGTATATGTTGATGATTTTGCCCACAGTGGCAGAGATGATATGATGGGATGCCCTCAGAGGCTTGATGATGTTTTTAACACATGTACCTATGCACGACATGAAATGCATACGCATATGCATGACACTATAAGTATTTCATGATTTACAAAGTTATCCATACGCATGTGCATGACACTATAAGTATTTCATGATTTACAAAGTTATCCATACTTATATGTCGAGTCTTTTACTCCATGTTTCTCTCATTTCTATTATTTACTGATTTTCATTCCTTACATACTCGAGACATTATTTGTACTAACGTCCCTTTTTTCCTGGGGACGCTTCATTCATACCTGTAGGTATAGACAATAGGTTTGACGAGCCCTTATAGTAGACGAGGTTAGCATTCAGCTAAGGATCGATAAGACTCTACCTTATTCGGAGTGCAGCCGAGTCTATGAGTCACCGTGTCAGAATTTTGCTACAGACTTATAGGTAGGCTGGTACCCTATCCTAATTGATATCAAATACTCTTAGAGGCTTTGTAGACAGTGGTTCATATTGTACAGTATGTCAGAGGCCTTGATGGCCCATATGCATTCACGTTTTAATAAAGATGGTTCATTGATATAGTGCTTTCCCACTTATAGTTATACATTACGAGTTGTGGCCATGTTGGCCCAGTTACCAATGACAATACGAAAAGAAAGATATGCTACGTTGGTATTCGGTTGAGTAAGGTATCGGGTCCCCATCGTGGCCCATCGTTTTGGGTCGTGACACATTACCATGAATTCAAAGTGTCCATGCTGGGTTTTGAAAGCTATTTTCGGAATATCCTGCTCCATGATCTTTAATGGATGATAACCGGATCTCAATCAATCTTGGAGAAATACTTAGCACCCTGCAATTGATCAAATAAGTCATCTATCCTTGGCAGTGGGTAGTTATTCTTGATCGTGACCTTGCTGAGATGCCGATAATTAATACACATTCTCGGTGACTCATCTTTTTCCTTACAAAAAAGACCGGTCGGCCCCAAGGCGACACACTCGGCCGGATGAAACCCTTCTCTAACAAATTCTTTAATTGTCCTTTTAGCTCCCTCAACTCTGTTGGTGCCATTCTGTAAGGTGGAATAGATATAGGTTGCGTGCCTAACATCACATCAATCCCAAAATCAATCTCCTTGTTTGGAGGAATCCCAGGGAGTTCATCCGGAAGGACCTCCGGAAATTCATTTACAACTGGTACCGACTCGAGGGTAAGTGCCTCAACATCAGCGTCAGAAACCAAGACAAAATGGTAAATACACCCCTTGTTGATCATCTTGGTGGCCTTAAGGTAAGAAATAAACCTACCATTCGGCACCACATCATCCCCTTTCCATTGGATAACTGGATCATTTGGAAATTCAAATCTAACGGTTCTAGTTTGGCAATCAAGCTTAGCAAAACATGAGTAAATCCAGTCCATCCCCATTATTAATCTAAAATCCACCATCCGCAATTCAATGAGATCGGCCAGGGTGTCCTGACCATGCACCTCGACAACACAATCCCCATAAACCCTCGCGACCATAATAGACTCAACAACCGGAGTAGATACAGAGAATGACTCATGAAGCAGTTCAGGTCCTATCCTAAATTCCATAGCAACATAGGGAGTGATAAAGCATAAAGTGGAACCGGGATCAATAAGAGCATACATATCATGAGATTGGATAGTCAATATACATGTGACGACATCTAGAAAGGCCTATGAACTTTGGCGACCCTCCATAGCATAGAAATGGTTGGGTCCTCCTAAACTCTCTGCACCACTCCAAGCTGCACCATACCCTGCGGGTACTAAAGTGCCTCGAGCCGGAGTAGGTGATGCGGATGTACTAGCTGCAGAACTGGATGGCTGTACTGCACCCCTACTCTTGCTCTGGTGGGATGAACAACAATCCCTCGAAATGTGACCCCTCATACCACACCCGTAGAATATAGGTTGGTCCATGAAAGAAGGCTCCAAAGTGCATCTTCCCACACCTGGGGCATGGAGGCCTCCGCTACTGCTGATATCTCCCACTAAGCCGACCCCATCGGTAGGATCCCTGTTGCCCTAGCTGGGCCTAAAACAACTCCACTGCTGCTGACTGGGCCCCGATGGCTGCGTACTAACCAAAGGTTGAGCAAAGTACTGGGATGGCCCTGACAACCTTCCGCGAAAATGCTGACCTACCACCACCACTACCAGAAGAACCACCAAAGTTGCATGCGTACCGGGCCTTGCTGTTGCCCTCATGCTCCATTATAATTTTCAATTTGCGGGTTTTTGTGGTTTGAGAGGATGCCACCATCTTACCATAGTTCATATTAGAGTTCAAGGCAGATGTAGCGGACTCACTAATAACCAAGGGGCTAAGGCCCTAAAAACACCGGCACACTCTAGACTCCATAGTGGGCAACATGGAAATGCCCTAATTAGACAGGGGCGCGAATCTCATATGATACTACCACACACTCATGCTACCTTGTTTCAGGCTCTCAAACTTGGTAACACGGGCATCCTAAGTCTCGGCAAGCAATAAATGATCATTGATAGCATCGGCAAACTCACTCCACCTCGCCGGAGGTCTCCCCTCCTCACGGGAGTCCTCTAATATCTCAAACCAAGAATAGGCCACCCCTTTCAGACGGTAAGAGGCAAACCACACTACCTCCATCTCAGTAGCACACATAACTCGGAGGGTCTTGTGCATCACATCTATAACATCCTGGGGGTCCTCCTCATGATCAGTATCTGTGAACACTGGAGGATCCAACTAGAGAAATCTATTCATCTTGGAACTAGTGGAATCCCTTGGATGACTCAAAGAAGTGGGTGCAATATTTGATCTTTGGGTTGGGAAGCCACTATTTGAGCCAACATCTGTATGGCTCACCTAAGCTCCCCATCTAATACACTGGGACCGGAAGCTGGGGCTGGAGGTGAAACTGGAATATCAGTTTGAGGGATCGTTGCAACCTAAGTAGATGCAGGGACATGTGCAATATGATCACGAGTAATGGAAACAGGAAGTGTAGTAGTCGGGGGAATATTCTCACCCCTCGGGCACTCACTTGCATCATCATGTGAAGAATCAACTGCCACTCCTGGGGTGGCATTGGCTCCTTAGCCATTTCTTGCTTTTTTCCTAGGTGCTATGTACTAAAAATCAGAGAAATGCACGAGTTAGAGGAGGAACAATCTTACAATAAACTATATGGAACGATCTAGAACAGCAAAAAAGACTATTATTCCTAAATGACAAAGTAGTCTCCTAATTATAGATCTGGTCGACAACACACCGACAAGAAGGACTCTATAGGCATAGCTCCGGGACATCCTAGGACACTTTACAAGCTTAGGCACTGATACGAAGCTTGTCACGAACTGGCTTTTGGGAGCGCGACCGGCGCTCAACAGGGTTACCCCGGTCGAGAAATCTTACACAATGCCGTCTAGTTATGTCATGTGAATTACACTAGATCATATGAATAACACCTGTGCATTTCCATTAGTTACGTCATTAGAAAAACTCCAAAATAGTACACTATACATTTGTAGTTAAAGTGGAACAGATTCTACAATTACAACAAGTTTAGTTCAACCTTTTCAAAACAAGATACAACCAACACTATGTATACGTAGCCTCTAACGGAACAAAAGAGTGCTAAGACAAGGCCCCGGCTATAGCTAAAAATGTTATACACAAAGTAGAAGAGATACAGGGCCCCGAAATGAAGTAGGGCTCAGCAAGTCAACTGACGTGAGGGTGTGCTGCTGTCACAGATGAACACCACTTGCTATGGAACCACCTGTATCCATTAAAGATGCAGTTTCCCCGAGAAAAAGGATGTTAGTACATATAGAATAGTACCAGTATGTAAACTAAACGCCCTCTCAATAGAACGAATAATAGTAACATAAAAGGAGATATGAAATCAAGAAGAGACTCAAATAGTATCAAGGTGTCAAGTTAGGGGAAAGGTAAATGTCAAGTAAGTTCAAATCTTTTTAAGTTGGGATATCTTTAGCACCGATACACCATCGTGTTTTAGCTCATAGACCGATCTCAGCCCGACCGGCTAAGTCATCTCACATCGAGACATCCACTCACAATACCACCATGTGTGCGGTATGGCGTCCGATCTCAGTCCGATCGGCTAAGCCGTCTCACCACAATGTCGTGTGGGTCGACGTCACATCACATTTCGCTAGCAATAATCTCATCCCATTTAAGGGGAAACATCTCAATAAATCAATCTCGTCCCATATAAGGGGAAACAACCTCATCACATTAACACTGGGGTTTACCCCCTCAATCACTCCTACACCGGAACGTGTTGTTTCAGGGTTAGGTTGTTTTGACCTACCCTTCTTCGATGACTAAGCAATACTCCCAAGGCATTTATTATTAAAAGTATTTACCACTTATTTCATATTTCTTTACATATTATTCATTTCATTGGCACCATTGGCCATAACACAATATCATTCTTGGCACGCTGGTCATACATCATATTTCATGCTCACTATTTCACTTCAAACATCATCATGGATCGTCAACAAAAAACATTTCTTTTCAAGACTTTAAGCACACATTTGAGAAATTTAAGGTCTTAGGCACATGTGATTTCGTTCACAATTTAATGTAATAGCTTTCATCAGAATCATGTTTTTAAATCATAACATATTAACACACAACCCATACATAAATCACATTCTCAAACAGTAACTAAACATGACAAGAATCTTTGGAACACATATTGAATCCATATTTATTTTGACACAACGATGTTTCGGAAAAATCAATTTATAATGAGCAACAAGGGACTTACAATGCCATTGTGGGATTCAATTTTAAAAGAGGAGTTCAGTCAACATAACTCGCTTTGAGCTTTTCTTAATTCACTACACACTTTCGAAAACCTAGCAACTTTGATCTATTTAGAGATATAGCAAAATTAAACACAAATTAGGAAGGAGTTCATGGATCCAACTCATTTGAGCATTTTATCAAATACTAGGTGGTCATTATGATTTCAAGGTCCTCCTATGGTGGATGCCTCCATGGATTCATCCATTTCACTACCCAAAGCCAACCCAATCGAGCTCAACAATCTTCCCACAACCCTAGATAGTACATGCATACATAATGAACAACTCCCACATCCAAGAATTGCTTGGCTTATTACCCATTTTGTTTTAAATCTCGAAATTGATGGCTAGGGCTAGAATCTTACCTTTTAGTTGAAGACCTTGTGAGTTACCCTTGTGAAATCGTCAAGACTTGAGCAATGATTGATGAAAAAATGACTTAGAAATTCCCTCGTCACCTCGCGTACACTGCTTTTCACATTGCACAAATAGCACATAAGACTCAATGCCTAAGGGGTAATTCTCCCACTCGAGGTTAGGCAAGATACTTACCTTTTTTAAGTTAGGCCGATATTCCAAAATAGCCTTCTTTCTTGAATTGACCTCCAAAAAGCTCAAATCTATCCAAATTAATTGTATAACTTCATTACAGTTCATCAAAAACAATTTCGGATAATAAAACGTCGACTTGAAAATTTATTCTAAAAAGTCAACAAAAGTCAATGCAGGGCTCGCCTCTCAGAGCACGACATAATTTTTATGAAATGCGAACACCCATTCCGATACGTTTTCAACCATACCAATTTTATCGAATTCCAGTAACAACTCGACCTCCAATTTTAAATTTTTGTTTTTGGAAGATTTTGCAAAAATCATGATTTCCTTCATTTGAATCCAAATTAAACGTTGAATATTACCATAGATTTATGAAATATAAATACTTTGGGATATATGACACTTACCCGAGTCAAAGTCTTGAAAAACACCTCCAACATCGCCCAAAACCAGAGCTCCAAAATCCCAATCGTAAATGGCAAAATGACCATTTTTGGTCCTTAAATGTTTCTGCCCAGTTTCGCACCTGCGGAGTGCTTCCAGTCGACCCTCACATCTACGGAAGCATTTCTGCTTCTATGAGAATCGCAGGTCCGAGGTAGTATCTGCTTCAGTGCGCATGGCTGCTTCTGTGGTTGCCTTTACGCTTTTGCGCGCCAGTTGCCGCTTCTGCGGCCTTCTCAGCTTCCCCTCTTTAGTCGCTTCTGCGGTGGTTGCACCTGCGCCCAAAATTCCAAAGGTGCGATTCCAACAGCTGCTTCTATTTTCCAGCAGCTTCCATCATGTCCAATTTGCTCCGTTTACCTTCCGAAATCCACCTGAGGACCTTGGGACTTTAACCAAATATACCAAAATATCCCAAACTTAGTCTCTTTTGTATCTAATAGAGGATCCGTAGACATAGTGTGGGTGTTATATTGGTTTGGGGAAAGTCAAATTGGTAATGTTGTAATTATATCATACGTTCCACATCAAATTATGAAAGAGTATGTATTTTGAAACTTATAAATGATGTAACTGCAGATAACGAGTTTGAGTTGTTGTTTACTTGATCCTCCTTACCACTTAATTAATGAATTGGATTTTACTATTATTCTTGAATAAGTTCGGGTAGAAGGTAATGTACAGGCTTGCTTGGCCGGGTTATCTCGGTTGAGCACTGGTCGCGCACCCTGAGTTTGGGGCGTGCCACTTGCTTGCGTGGTTTCTCTGTCTTCTCTGTATGAGTGCATTAGAGTGCGTCAATATGAGGACCCCTATTTTGTTTCCCTTAAGGACACAATGCAGAACGGCGATGCCAATGAGGTTTCTATTAGAGATGATGAGGTATTTCAGATGTAGAGCCGGATATGTGTGCCCAATGTGGATGGGTTTCATGAGTCTATCCTTGAGGAGGCTCACATTCTGCGTATTCCATTTATCTAGGTGTCACCAAGGTGTATCAGGATTTGAGTCAGCACTATTGGTGGAGAAGAATGAAGAAAGATATAGTAGAGTATATGGCTCGGTGTTTGAGCTGTCAGCAGGTGAAGTACGAGCATCAGAGGTCGGGCAATTTGCTTCAGAGACTTGAGATTCCAGAGTGGAACTGGGATCGTATTACCATGGATATCGTTGTTGGGCTCCCATAGAGTTTGTACAAATTTGACGCAGTGTGGGTTATTGTGGATAAACTGACCAAGTATGCACACTTCATTCCGGTTGTGACTACATATTCTTCAGAGCAACTAGCTCAGATCTACATCCATGAGATTGTTTGTTTCCATGGTGTGCCGGTGTACATGATTTCCGATCGAGGCACGCTCTTCACATTGTATTTTTGGAGAGCTATGCAACATGAGTTAGGCACACAAGTTGTGTTGGGTAGAACATTTCAAACTCCAAATAGATGGGCAGTCCGAGCATACCATTCTTATCTTAGAAGATATGATATGTGCTTGTGTTCTGGATTTCGGGGGTTTATGGGATCCATTTCTACTGCTTGCAGAGTTCGCCTACAACAACTACTACATATCGAGTATTTAGATGGCTCCTTAAAAGGCCTTATTGTCACAACCCAAATCGAAGGGCCGTGAATAGCACCCTGTGCCTTACTCAACCGAGTACCAGCGTAACGTATCTTTCTTATTACACCATCATGGGTAAATAGGAGAAAGGGATGTCATGAGATAACCAGAATAAAACGTCAAGGAATAGTCGACATAGGACGATCTAACATGATATAGAAACTTATACATGTGACATAAGGGCCTATAAGTCCGACATGATCATTTGTACACTCAAAACATAGGCCGACAAGGCCATACAAGTACCCATATACATGACATATGTCTACAAGCCTCTAAGAGTACATAAAAATCATATTGGTCGGGACAGGGCCCCACCATACCAATCAATACATGCCAAGAGTATACTGACCAAATAGGCAACTCTGGAGCAAGTGGAGTGCACCAACACATTCCATGGAGCAGATACCCTACTAGGAGGACTGTCAACCTGTCTATCGGGACTTACGAGCATGAAATGCAGCGTCCCCAGGAAAAAGGGACTTTAGTACTAATAAAGTACTGAGTATGTAAGGCATGAAAAGAAGTATATAAAAGACGTGAAAGAAACATAGAGTAAAGGACTCAATTTGTAAGTCTGAATAGCTCAGTAATCATGAAATCTTCATAATGTCATGTATATGGGTATAATTGTCATATCATGCATAGGTATATGCGTACATAACATCATCAAGCCTCGGAGGGCATCCCATCATATCATCTCGGCCTCAGTGGGCGAAATCATAAACATATTCCAGTTGATCTGGTGGTTGGTGCATATATAACACTATAACCTTTCCCCATACCACATAACATATAATATACGCATATATAAAGCCATATGGTTATGGGTCAATATACATGTATATATGAATGCAATGCATAATGAAGTAAGTCAATAAGATTTCTCGGAATGTCATAAGATAAATATGCCTTCGTTTAATATCGTGAAATAGAAATTATCAACTTCGGTATTTTCTGAGACCCATGAGCAGACGATATAATAATAGAACACGGGGGGAATCAAGAACATAGGCATCCCAATTACTTCTAAGAATAGAGTCATTTGTGAAAGTTGCATGCTTGCTCGTTTCGTTTGTATCATATGGATCATGCCAAAAGGAAAGAAGAGATAGCCTTAACATGACTAATCATAGTATATCCAATGACTAAGTTGAAATTGTCTCATCGTACTTTAATCTACAACAACAATAATAATTCTATCGTTAAGAATCGAAAGATGCAACTATCTTATAACAAATGACAAGCTTATTTATTATTAAAACGAGCAGCATCTCCCTTGTTTTCCTTTCTTTCCCCAAGTCCACACTTCTAGGTATTGTGTGGTTGCCTATTCTCCTATTTAAAATATCATCAACATACTAAAACTATTTACCAGCATAACAACAATACAAACATTATAACCAAGCCATTCCCCACGATTTCCAGCCACATGAAATCATATACAGAAATCCAAAATAGTCCAATAAGAGACAACAACTTCTTATACAACTTCAAGTTCTATCTTGTAATTCTTCATCCAAATAACATAACCAACGCATTTATAAGCTTAAGCCCAAGAAATAGAGTGTTCTACATACCTTAAATAATCATAAACAACTTGAACCAAAGCTTCCCTTAGCATACAAGCACCCTCAATGGCATCACAACACCATAAAGACTCTTTTCTTCACTTAGGCTGACTTTTGAGGATAGGTCTAGGTATAACCACTTTGGATTAGACTTGGAACCTTGGAGAGCTGTTAGAGAGGTGTTGAGAGAGTTTGCGAAATTTACTTGGTCGAAAATAGCCAAAAAGGAGGCGTCCAACCCTGTTAAAATGTTCAAGGGTCGTCCACCACCTAAGTGGGTCCCATTAGGAGCTGCTAGTGCAGTCGCGCAAAAATGCGAATATCTCTATACTTTGATGGCGTATCGACAAACGGTTTAGTATTTGTTAGAAACCAGACTCATAAATATTCAATTTGGTAGGTGGAGAATCCCGTAATTCCTTGTATATTGGGAGAAGAGCTCTGCTACATTTGACATAATTTTCAGTACTTTATGAATGTAACTTGTGATGACCTTTGCCAACTTTTGTTCCACAACTTGCTTAGCTGCAAAACATAACACAAGACTATCATATGACTAAAATAAATCATAACATAAGCTCCTTATCATGTTAATAACCCTAGTCTCACCACAAAAGTACATGTTATAACATTCCCAACTTGTCGACTTTCGACGAAACTTATTTTCTTCTATTCGTTTAGCTTCTAAGCCTTCCAACCCTCTTGGTACTTGTTATTCAT
>AWOL01S0012386.1:26135-43162 GCA_000715115.1 Nicotiana otophora
CACTCAACCGAGTGAACCCGGCCGAGCAAGCCTGTTAGATTTCCTTCTACCCAAACTCATTCATGAATAAAGAGAATATATATTCATTATTAAGACAAAAAGGTGATCATGTCTACAATACAAATTCATTACAATAATTTCACCATTTTAAAGTCTCAAATGGAACAAGTAATACAACCATAACATAACATAGTTTGACTTCCCCAATACCAATATACAAGCCACACTATGTTTGCGGAGCCTCTATAGATAGAGAAGATTACAATGATAATTCCGGTAACAAGGCCCCGGATATACCTCAAACAGAATACACAAAGAACAAAAGATACATGACCCCGAGATGAAGTGGGGCTCACCAAGTCAGCTGGGACGAAGGTGTAATGCTAGCACTGATCAATATCTCCTGCTGTGGAACCACCTGCATCCATTAAAGAGGTAGCGCACCATGCAAAAAAGATGTTAATACCATCGAACAGCACTAGTATGTATAACTATACACCCTCTCAATAGAATGAATAATATCACAAGGAGGAATAATTATAAAATCAATGAAAGTCTTGAAAAATACCAAAACATCAAGTTTTAAGTAAATTCCCATATTTTCAGATTGGTGATTCATAGCACCTATATACCATTGTTCACAATACAATTATTCACAATACCAATACCACCGTACTCTTAGCACCGAGTTCGATCACGACCCGATCGGCTAAGATATCTCTTTAGAGACATCAACCATAATCACCCTCGATATCAATACCCTCGTACCTTTAACACGGAGTCCGATCACGACCCGATCGGCAAGGCTATCTCATTAGAGACATCAACCACAATCACAATTTTAATTACAATTTCCAGCACAATCACCACCATGTGTGCGGCATGGTGTTCGATCACGACCCGATCGGCTAGGTTGTCTTATTCGAGACATCAACCTTTTTATATCAATCATCGCATTTCATACTTCTTTCACATCTTTTCATTTCATTGGCACTAGTGGCCACAATTATAAAATCATTCTTGGCACGTTAATTGTATTTAGTATTTCATGCTCACCTTTTCAGTTTCAAATGCCATCATCATTATCAACAACAAATACAATTCAATTCAAGGTTCTTAGTACACATGTGAACAATCAAGAGTCTTAGGCACATAGACATATTTAACAAAATTTGGCATAATAGCCTTCGTTCGAACTTGACTCGAAGTCGAAACATTATTAATGCACATCCCATATTTTGAACACACCCTAAATTGACAGTATAACATGAATAAAGCATTTGGGATACTTATTGAACATATATCTTTAGGCACAAACTTACTCGGAATAGCTAATTTATAATGAACCACTCGGATCTTGCATAACTTACATGAATATCGTGGGATTCAATTCTAAGAGAAGCGTTTAGCCAACATACCTCAATAGAGCTTCCGTAAACTCTAAAATATTCTGGAATTCTTAGCAACTTCAATTTATCTTAGAAATATAACAAGTTGAACAAAAATTAGGAAGATGATCACGGTTCTAGCTCATTTGAGCATTTTATCAAACACTAGGTGTGCATTAAGGTTTCAAGGTCCTTTTATGGAGGATTCCATCATCCCACAACCCATTCTTTACCATTCTTAGCTCAATAATATTCTTACACCATTTGATAACACATGCATGCAAGATGAATAACTCCCATGCCCAAACATTATCTTACAAATTACCCAATTCTTTAAACCAAATCGAAATTGAGGGTTAAGGTGTAGAATCTTACCTTTAGGATGAAGACCTTTGAAGTAGGGCACTCTCTCTCACTCTAAAATGTCAGACTTTGGGTCAAAATGGTCCATTGCGTCTATTTAATGAAGTAGGGTCGGGTTGTAAAAACCGAAAAATATTGCCCCGGGACAAGATCTGCGGTCGCATATGTGACCCCATAATGGATGTGCAGAACTGGTCATTATGCGGCCTGAAGACCTGTTCTGTGGTGGCATAATGCACTGCAGAACTGGTCTGGGGCGCATATTGCGTCGTAAACCTGACGTCCGAAATGGACCATCCCTGCCTCACTCTGCGGTCATTATGTGGTCCGCATAGTGGGCCGAAGAAGCGTCCTCTTTTGCCACAAGATTTCTTTACTCTCCAGTGCATTATTCAACCCAAAAGGTCCGAGGGGGTTGAGAGATAGATGAGGATGTCACACATCGTATATGGGTGGGGTGGATGAAATGAAGGTTATCGTCTACAGTACTGTGTGACAAGAATGTGCCACTGAAACTTAAGGGCAAGTTCTAAAGAGAGGTGGCTAGACTGACCATATATTATGGGGTATAGTGTTGGCCAGTCAATAATTCCCATATCCAGAAGATGAAGGTAGCAGAGATGAGGATGTTCAGATGGATGTGTGGGCACACTAGTTCTATAATTGATGTTCGGCCAAAAATGCATATATTTAACCATTATTGCATCACATTCTAGTACTTTTAATCATATTTTGAGTATCAATTATATTACTTTGTGCTTAATATTATATTTTAACTGTGGAGGAATAAAGCAGTGTGAAGATGAAGAGATTTGGAGCAAAATTAAACAAAAAGCGGAAGGAAAAAAAGAAAGAAAGAAAAGACAATTTAAAATGATGAGACACGGGGGGAGGGGGACACCTTTGAGTTTTGCCCCCCCAAGTGGAAGAAAAGAAAGGAATAGATGAAAAGCAAAGAAAATATTAAAACGAATTGGCGTGAAACATTCTGCCTCCAGCTCCACGGCTAGCGCTAGGTGCTGGTCTGGACGCTGGGGGCGGGGACCTTTCCTATTTCGTCCGGACAAGGTTATTTCGGCCCTACACGGTCCCAACTCATATAAAAGGGGTTCTAAACCTAATTTGAAGAGGATCTAACATACTTTGAAGGAGAATTCATGTAGAGGAACACACACCATATTTGGAGGAGGCTTTCAACTAGTTTTTCTTCTCTTCTCTTCCTTTAATCTCATAGTTTATTAGTTCTAGAGTTGTTGGGTGCTACATCAACGTTGTCGTGTGAAGTTTAAATTGTTCTTACTATTTTATGATATTGGTTTATTTATCCAATTTTGCGCTTAATTATTTGATTTCTTGATCACCCGTTGAATACTATCTACGAATCTAGGATTGAGCTCGGGAGAGGGAATTCTAGATTCCATATAAGATTGAGTAGAGCAAGATCTTAACCCTGAGGGGGCGGATTTGCAGTTAGGATAGGAATATACCTAATCGCCTTGCTTGGTTACTCTACAGGAATTATTAATGCATTCTAGTTAAGTCTAATTCCATAGGAATATAGGCATTAGATTAGCTTGAATAGGTGAGTAGTACTTCGGGACAAGGCTACAAGCAATATTATCCATGTCAACCAATAAACTAGATAAATTAATTATACGATTTAAGCGGAAAACTTAACTGGATTGTTATCTAACCCATTGCTCTAGAATATTTTCTCCCATTGAACTCTTCTCTAAGATTGCACACTTGTTTCCTTTAATTTAATAGTTTACTATTCTAGATTAATTTTAGTTAAATATTCATACTTTAGAAAATCGCTTGAATATATTAATTGTCTTATTTTAATTTAGTAAATAGTTAATCACAAGTCCCTGTGGGTACAATATCTGGACTTACAATCCTATATTACTTGTCGACCACGTATACTTGTGTGTGAGTTTGGGGGAAACAAGTTTTTGGCGTCGTCGCCGGGGACTTAGAAATTAACTATTCTACTAGATTGGATTTTTACTTTTTGTCTATTCAAGTTTTTATTTTTTTATTTTTATCTTAATTTAATATTTTATTGTCTTTGTTTACATGGAATCTTGGAATGATAATTGGTCGAATATTGGTTATTCTTATTATGGTGATCCTTGTCCATATTGTGGAGGACCACACTTGTGGCAAAATTGTGCATCTCAATCTTATGTGTGGAATTTTTGTAATGTGTGTGGTTGTCAAGGTGGCCATTGGGATGGTCGTCCTACTTCGTATTATCCGTCTCAGAGCTCTTATGATAATGTTTCTAATAATGTTTATGAGTTTGATAGGAGCAATGAAGTGGAGGATATGGGACGCGATGCTCGTATTATGGACATAATGAGGCATGTAGCCAAGCAACAAGATGAAAATCAAAAGGCTATTATGGACATGATAAACCAAGTAACCGAGCAACAAGTTCTTGACGCCTTAGTGATCAAAAGACTCCAGGCTAAAATGGACAAATTAATGGCCAATTTCCAAGAAGAACCTCAACTCGACGAAGAGAGCGAGTTCCCACAAGAAGATTACTTTGAAGAAGCAAATATTGTGAGCCAATCTTGGCTAGAGGAATAAGCTCAACTGGTAAAATTTCATGGGGTTCTAATGGTTTGTCAAATATGATAGAACAACTGATAGAAGGAAGAACTGAGCTCATGCCAGAGATAGACCAATCTGGCTCAGATATCCATGACATGTAGGCTCAATTGAATAAAAAGGTTGAGGCGTCTGATGCCCTACAACTAATTGTTATGGATACTGGCCAACTGATGGAGCAAAATGAGGAATTCCAACTATTCGACCAAATTATTAATAATGTCAAGGTTGACAAAGTGTGTAAAAGTGAGGATATCTAAAGTGAAGTGACTCTTGAGTTTGAGCGCATTGGACCTTATTCTAACCTGGTTTCAACATTGTGCTTGGTTGGTAACATGAAAATTGATCCATTTGAGCATATGGAGGACTCAATGGATGACGAACAAAGTGTTTATATTCTTAAAAATGTAATACCAACGAGACAAAATGACATCCCTCACTTAAAGTCCAAGAAGTGCAAGATGCGATATCTATTGCTTGGTTCCTTTATTTTTTACACCACCGCCAAATGAACGTGACAGAAAAATCGATGCAAAATTGGGGGTACAATTCATATCCTCAAAGTGGAAGGCAAAGTGGTGAAAGTGATGGCGTCGTGCCGCGACGTTAAATCAAGTGCTTGTTGGCAGGCAACCTAATTTTATTTTTTATTTTTTATTTTTGTTTTTAATTTTTTTTTTTAAATTGTGTTTTTCTTTTTGATTTTTGTAGGAGTAGGAGCATGGAGTCAAAGGCAATAGGCGAGTGCAAAAATGAGCAGGCGATTAAAACTGAGTGTGCGGTACCCGCATGAGGGATCATACCTGGGAGAAGTCTGAGTATCCCGTGAACTGCTAATACTTCGGCCTTTGGCCTACCAGGGAGTCTCTTTTACCTTCTTGTTTTTTATAGTGTGCATTGAGGACATTGTACAAATTTAAATGTGGGGTGAGGAGATTGTCTGGGTGATTTTATGTGCTATATTAGCTTAGTTGTAGTACTCGTTCTTAGTGTAGTAGTTTTTGTTAAAAATAAAAAATAAAAAAGAAAATTTGAAAAAAACAAAAATCAAAATGTTTGGACTTTTCCCGACGATGGATTTTGTGGACAGCTTTCTTGAGGGATTAAGGTCCAATAAAAAAAATCCAAAAAGATTTCCTTTTTGTTCTAGTTAGTTTTAGATAGATAATAATCCCCCTTGGTTTTTCTTTGTGCATCGGTTCTTTTCCAGGGGATGTAACTTGAACCGGGTAAACTTTTTTATTTTTAGGATTAGATATTTTTTAGGAGAAGAAAAAGAGGAAGAAGAAAACCTTTGTGAGGTATTTGATACTAGCATATTTAGGCGTGAGCTTGAGTAGTACTTTCCTCTGAGTGATTGAGTAATGAATAACATAGCAGACTTTCTGACACCTAAGCTCAGGGTTGTGACATTGTATATACTTTATTCTTATTTTGTCGTTCGCTATGATCCTATCTGTCTTAGAGTAGAATGATCCATCTTGATTGATACCTATGCCATGTGTGGTGAGGATTTCTTACATATAATTCATATTTTTCATATTAATCTAGAACTTTCCTTGCGTGTTATTGAAGCGAAATAAAAGTGTTGCTCTGTTTAGAAGATGATAATAGGCTTTCTTTGTTATGTCTTTTGAGTTTTAGCCTATTAAGATATTGTACCGCTAGTTAGCCCGTTGTGTTACATCGCGTACTTTAATACTAGGATGAGTCGTAGTAATCCATATGAGCTTGAAGGGATTAAGGCAATTCATGAGGTTATAGAGGTTTTGTGACTATGTTATTGTGAGACTCCGTAAGTTTAACAACCTTGATACCATTAGATACATTGTGATATGGTATTTATTTTGAGCGGAACATTTTTTGAAAAATATAATTTTATATAGTTATTAATATTACTACTTCCGAATATGCTTTAAATTATACACATAATATGAAAATATTTAAGAGATTTTCTTTATTGTAAAGATAGAAATTATTTTCCTACAAGAAAAGAAAGTTATCTTTTTACCGTTTTGTGAATTAAGCGCACAAATATTTGTACTCTTTTATGAGATTAGAAAAACTAGAAGTTGATAAAATATATGTGTGTTTTTGCATGGATTCTTTAACGAAGTATTAGTGTATGTATTGATTTTATATGGTACCACATGACCATGATAGTAGGGTACATAAAGTGTGTTAAAAGTGAGTAGTATTTTTAGTAATTTGAGATAATTTTTAATTATGTGGATAATTAATTAATTGTGGGGATAATTATGATTATGTGGATAAGGATCCTTGTTGGGGCTTCCACTTGACATTAAGCTAAGCTAAAGTGGCACCAATATGAATGATGAGTCATAAGACACAACATGCCTTGTTTACACGTGAAATGTTCCTTGGATTTTGGTTTATTTAGTGGTAATATAACTTGGAAAATTAGACTAGCCATATTACGGCATAACTTGGAGATTTAGCGGTAATATAACTTGGTTTGGATGATGAGTTATGGAATGCTTGCCACTTTAGAATTAGACCAGAAAGTTGGATGTCAAGTTAGCCAACTGATGGGATTCTCATTCTTAAAGCTTTAGCAAAGCTAGTGTTGCAATAGCAATGAAATTGATTCAAATATTTCATACGAAGTCTACCTAATGTTATCGCAACGTGAGATTTTCATTCTAAGAGAGTACGGTACAATCTTTCTCAAGAATATCATACAGATTTCTCCCTACTTCGATCCGCAATTACATATTGTCGCAATTGATATGTGTTAGATGGATTGACAAGGGAATTGGCCCAGGTATGTTAAGTCTAATCCTTCCTTCTTTTGGCATGATCCAAGTAACGATACGTAAATCTAATGTTATTGCATAAATGGTTCTACTCTTAGTAGTTAAGGATGTCTATTTTATTCATTACGGTAAAGTTATATTCAAGCATGTCTAAGTTTGTATCTATTCCCTATTGAGGTATTTGATAAGGATGTTAATGTTTTTAATATAGTGATACATGCATCTTCATGCATTTACCATCGTGCTACGGCCGGTCAGGCAGTTAGCACCGATTAGGTAGTTATTTATCATTATTTACTACTGGTTGGGCAGACATGCATATTCCTTTACCACCGAGCTATGGCCGATCGGGCAGTCATGTATTTACCACCAAGCTGTGGTTTGTTAGGTAGTTATACATTTACCACTGAGCTACGGCCGGTCGGGCAGTAAAGCATTTACCACCACGCTACAGTCAGTCGGGCAGTTACCACTGATCAGTTGGGCAGTCATGCATCATACGATATGGATAAAAGTATCAAAGAGAAGCATTATATATATAAGTATAATAAGTATGCATATACGGTGGCACATCAGAGACTCAGGTTGATTCTTATATGTCTTTAATTAATGTTGACTTATTGTTATATTTTAGTTCCGCCTTACACACTCGGTACATTATTCATACTGACGTCCTTTTTTTGGGGAAGCTGCATTTATGCATGTAGGTATAGACAATCAGTTTGACGAGACCTTATAGTAAACGAGGTCAGCATTTAGTGAAGGATCGGTAAGACTCCACCTGATTCGGAGTGCAACCGAGTCTATAAGTCATCGTGTCAGAGTTATGCTACAGACGTATGGGTAGGCCGGTACCCTGTCCCATATGATGTCGAATAATCTTAGAGTCTTTGTATAGAAAGGTTAATTTTGTACAGTATGTCAGAGGTCTTGACGGCCCATATGTACTCACGTTTTAAGAACGATGGTTCGTTGATACAACGCTTGCCCACTTATAGTTATACATTATGAATTCTAGCCATGTTGGCCCATGATAGTTAAAAAACACAAATAAGTTAAATAGTGGTTTGCACGGGCCAGTACGACACCGGGTGCCAGCCACGCCTTCGTAGTTTTGGGGCGTGACAAAGTGGTATCAGAGCGGGTCGTGTCCTAGGAAGTCTACAAAGTCGTGCCTAGTAGTGTCTTACTTTTGGTTATGTTGTGCACCATATTTATAACTGAGAGGATATAGGGCACTTACGAAATGTTACCCTTCTTTTGTTTCCAGATCGTGCCATAGAGCTAAGTCGTAATAATTCGGTGTAAAGCTTCCACCGAATTTTGTATGCACCAGAGGTGCTATCACAATAGAGTTTTAAGGCGTACATGTAATTTCTACTTATGTGGAAGGGAGGTTATGAAAGCGACAGAAGATACGATGCGAAATTGAAAGGTAAGTGAGGTAAAGGTGAAGAAGATACGAGATACTCAAATACAAAAGGTTGTGAATAGTCGAGACTTCAGATATAGTTCGGAATTTAGTTTAGTTTACAGAGGAGACCCTAGTGAAAATTTTTGTAAATCTCTAAGAGTTAACATTCGAGGACGAATGTTTCTAAAAGGGGGAAGGCTGTTACATCCCGTACATTAATACTAGGATGAGTCGTAGTAATCCATATGAGCTTGAAGGGATTAAGGCCATTGATGAGGTTATAAAGGATTTGTGACTATGTTATTGTAAGACTTTATAAGTTTAACAACCTTGATACTCTTAGATACATTGTGATATGTTATTTATTTTGAGTGGAACAATTTTTGAAAAATATAATTTTATATAGTTATTAATATTACTACTTCAGAATATGCTATAAATTATACACATAATATGACAAAGTTTATGAGATTTTCTTTATTGTAAAAGATAGAAATTATTTTCCTACAAGAAAAGAAGGTTATCTTTTTACCGTTTTGAGAATTAAGCGCACAAAAAATTGTACTCTTTTTATGAGATTAGAAAAAGTAGAAGTTGATAAAATATATGTGTATTTTTACATGGATGTTTTAATGAAGTATTAGTGTATGTATTGATTTTATATGGTACCACATGACCATGATAGTAGGGTACATAAACTGTGTTAAAAGTGAGTAGTATTTTTAGTAATTTGAGATAATTCTTAATTATGTGGATAATTGATTAATGGTGGGGATAATTATGATTATGTGGATAAGGATCCTTGTTGGGGCTGCCACTTGGCATTAAGCTATGCCAAAGTGGCACCAATATGAATGATGAGTCATAAGACAAAACATGCCTTGTTTACACGTGAAATGTTCCTTGGATTTTGGTTTATTTAGTGGTAATATAACTTGGAAAATTAGACTAGCCACATTATGGCATAACTTGGAGATTTAGTTGTAATATAACTTGGTTTGAATGATGAGTTATGGCACGCTTGACACATTAGAATTTGACCGGCAAGTTGGATGTCAAGTTAGCCAACGGATGGAATTCTCATTCTTAAAGCTTTAGGAGAGCTAATGTTGCAATAGCAACGAAATTGATTCAAAGATTTCATACGAAGTCTACCTAATGTTATCGCAACGTGAGATTTTGATTCTAAGGGAGTACGGTACAATCCTTCTCAAGAATATCATACGGAGTTTTCCCTTAGAATCAAAATCTCACGNGACACATTAGAATTTGACCGGCAAGTTGGATGTCAAGTTAGCCAACGGATGGAATTCTCATTCTTAAAGCTTTAGGAGAGCTAATGTTGCAATAGCAACGAAATTGATTCAAAGATTTCATACGAAGTCTACCTAATGTTATCGCAACGTGAGATTTTGATTCTAAGGGAGTACGGTACAATCCTTCTCAAGAATATCATACGGAGTTTTCCCTTCTTCGATCCGCCGTTACATATTGTCGCATTTGATGTGTGTTAGATGGATTGACAAGAGAATCGGCTCAGGTATATTAAGGCTAATCCTTCCTTCTTTTGGCATGATCCAAGTAACGTTACGTAAACGTAATTGTATTTCATAAATGGTTCTCCTCTTAGCAGTTAATGATGTCTATTTTATTCATCGTGGTAAAGTTATATTCAAGCATGTCTAAGTATGTATCTAGTTCCCTATTGAGGTATTTGATAAAAATGTTAATATTTTTAATATAGTGATACACGCATCTTCATGCAGTTACCACCGTCCTACGGCCGGTCAGGCAGTTAGCACTGGTTAGGCAGTTATATATCATTATTTACCGCCGATTGGGCAGACATGCATATTTATTTACCACTGAGCTACGGCCGATCGAGCAGTCATGCATTTACCACCGAGCTACTGCTGGTTGGGCAATAATACATTTACTACCACGCTATGGCCGGTCGGGCAGTCAAGCATTTACCACCGTGCTACAGTCAGTCGGGCAGTTACCACTGATCAGTTGGGCAGTCATGCATAATACGATATGGATAAAAGTATCAAAGTGAAGAATTATATATATAAGTATAACAAGTATGCATATACGGTGGCACTTCAGAGATTGAGGTTGATTGTTATATGTCTTTAATTAATGTTGACTTATTGTTATATTTCAGTTCCGCCATACATACTCGGTACATTGGTCATATTGACGTCCATTTTTTGGGGACGCTGCATTCATGCATGTAGGTATAGACAATTAGTTTGACGTGACCTTATAGTAAACGAGGTCAGCATTCAGCGAAGGATCGGTATATCCACCTGATTCGGAGTGCAACCGAGTCTATAAGTCATCGTGTCAGAGTTATGCTACAGACTGATGGGTAGGGCGGTACCCTATCCCATTTGATGTCGAATAATCTTAGAGGCTTTGTATACAAAGGTTCATTTTGTATAGTATGTGAGAGGCCTTGACGGCCCATATGTACTCATGTTTTAAGAACGATGGTTCATTGATACAATGCTTTCCCACTTATAGTTATACATTATGAATGTAGCCATGTTGGCCCATGATAGTTAAAAAAAATGAGATAAATAGTGTTTTGCTCGGGCTAGTACGGCACCGGGTGCCAGCTACGCCTCCGTAGGTTTGGGGCGTGACAAAGTGGTATCAGAGCGGGTCGTGTCCTAGGAAGTCTACAAAGCCGTGCCTAGTAGTGTCTCACTTTTGGGTGTGTTGCGCACCACATTAATAAATTAGAGGATATAGGGCATTTACGAAATGTTACCCTTCTTTTGTTTCCGGATCGTGCCATAGAGCTAAGTCGTAATAATTCGATATAAAGCTTCCACCGAATTGTGTATGCACCAGAGGTGCTATCACAATAGAGCTTTAAGGCGTAGATGTAATTTCTACTTATGTGGATGGGAGGTTATGAAAGCGACAGAAGATACGATGCGAGATTGAAAGGTAAGTAAGGTAAAGGTGAAGAAGATACGAGATACTCAAGTACAAAAGGTTGTGAATAGTCGAGACTTAAGATATAGTTTGGAATTTAGTTTAGTTTACATAGGAGACCCTAGTGAAAAAGTTTGTAAATCTCTAAGATTTAACATTCCAGGACGAATGTTGCTAAAGGGGGGAAGGATGTTACATCCCGTTCATTAATACTAGGATGAGTCGTAGTAATCCATATGAGCTTGAAGGATTTATGGCCATTGATGAGGTTATAAAGGATTTTTGACTATGTTATTGTAAGACACCATAAGTTTAACAACCTTGATACAGTTAGATACATTGTGATATGGTATTTATTTTGAGTGGAACATTTTTTGAAAAATATAATTTTATATAGTTATTAATATTACTACTTCCGAATATGCTTTAAATTATATACATAATATGAGAAAGTTTATGAGATTTTCTTTATTGTAAAGATAAAAATTATTTTCCTACAGGAAAAGAAGGTTATCGTTTTACCGTTTTGAGAATTAAGTGCACAAAAATTTGAACTCTTTTTATGAGATTAGAAAAAGTAGAAGTTGATAAAATATATGTGTATTTTTACATGGATGTTGTAATGAAGTATTAGTGTATGTATTGATTTTAAGTCCATTGATGAGGTTATAAAGGGTTTGTGACTATGTTATTGTAAGACTCCATAAGTTTAACAACCTTGAATCCGTTAGATACATTGTGATATGGTATTTATTTTGAGTGGAATATTTTTTGAATAATATAATTTTATTTAGTTATTAATTTTACTACTTCCGAATATGCTTTAAATTATACACATAATATTAGAAGGTTTATGAGATTTTATTTATTGTAAAGATAGAAATTATTTTCGTACAAGAAAAGAAGGTTATCTTCCTACTGTTTTGAGAATTAAGCGCAAAAATTTTTTACTCTTTTTATGAGATTAGAAAAATTAGAAGTTGATAAAACATATGTGTATTTTTACATGGATGTTTTAATGAAGTATTAGTGTATGTATTAATTTTATATGGCACCACATGACCATGATAGTAGGGTACATAAAGTGTGTTAAAAGTGAGTAGTATTTTAAGTAATTTGAGATAATTCTTAATTATGTGGATAATTGATTAATGGTGGGGATAATTATGATTATGTGGATAAGGATCCTTGTTGGGGCTGCCACTTGGCATTAAGCTAAGCCAAAGTGGCACCAGTATGAATGATGAGTCATAAGACACAACATGCCTTGTTTACACGTGAAATGTTCTTCGGATTTTTGTTTCTTTAGTGGTAACATAACTTCGGAAATTTGACTAGCCACATTACGGCATAACTTGGAGATTTAGTTGTAATATAACTTGGTTTCGATGATGAGTTATGGAATGCTTGCCACTTTAGAATTAGACCAGCAAGTTGGATGCCAAGTTAGCTAACGGATGAAATTCTCATTCTTAAAGCTTTAGCAGAGCTAATGTTGCAATAGCAATGAAATTGAATCAAAGATTTCATACGAAGTCTACCTAATGTTATCGCAACGTGAGATTTTGATTCTAAGGGAGTACGGTATAATCTTTCTGAAGAATATCATATGGATTTCTCCCTACTTCGATCCGTCGTTACATATTGTCCTAATTGATGCGTGTTAGATGGATTGACAAGAGTATCGGCTCAGGTATGTTAAGGTTAATCCTTCCTTCTTTTGGCATGATCCAAGTAACGATACGTAAATGTAATATTGTTCCAAAAAAGGTTCTACTCTTAGCAGTTAAGGATGTCTATGTTATTCTTTACGGTAAAGTTATAGTCAAGCATGTCTAAGTATGTATCTAGTTACCTATTGAGGTATTTGATAAATATGTAAATATTTTTAATATAGTGATACATGCATCTTCATGCATTTACCACCGTGCTACGGCCGGTCGGGCAATTATGTATCATTATTTACCTCCGGTTGGGTAGACATGCATATTCATTTACCACCGAGCTACGAACGGTCGGGTAGTCATGCATTTATCATCGAGCTACAGCCGGTTGGGCAGTTATACATTTACCACCGAGCTACGGCCGCTCGAGCAGTCATACATTTACTACCGCGCTACGGCCGGTCGGGCAGTTACCACTGATCAGTTGGGCAGTCATGCATCATATGATATAGATAAGAGTCTCAAAGAGAAGCATTATATATATAAGTATAATAAGTATGCATATATGGTGGAATTTCAGAGATTTAGGTTGATTCTTATATGTCTTCAATTAATGTTGACTTATTGTTATGTTTCAGTTCCGCCTGACATACTCGGTATATTATTCGTACTGACCTCCTTTTGTTGGGGATGCTGCATTCATGCCTGCAGGTATAGACAATCAGTTTGACGAGCGCTTATAGTAAACGAGGTTAGCATTCAGCGATAGATCAGTAAGACTCCACCTCATTCGGAGTACAACCGAGCCTATAAGTCATCGTGTCAGAGTTATGCTACAGACTTATGGGTAGGCCGGTACCCTGTCCCAGTTGATGTCAAATAATCTTAGAGGCTTTGTGGACTAAGGTTCATTTTATACAGTATATCAGAGGCCTTGACGTCCCATATGTATTTATGTTTTAAGAACGATGGTTCATTGATACAACACTTTCCCATTTATAGTTATACATTATGTGTCGTGGCCATGTTGGCCCATGATAGTTACAAACAATTGAGTTAAATAGTGGTTCGCTCGGGCCAGTACGGCACCGGGTGCCAGCCACGCCTCCGTAGTTTTTGGGGCGTGACACGTTGAGCCTGTAGCCTTTTATTTGGAAGCCGTATTTTTGCCTTGATTCTTTTATTGAATCCCTATATTTTGCACCTTTCTTCCTTGAGCATAGTCGCTTAGACTGTGATATTAATTAATAAATTTGAGAAAAGGGATGATTAAGTGAAAAATTATGACCAACGATAGTTGAAATGTGATGAGAAAGACCTCTTGAAAAGAGTGTGATATGAAAAAAAAGAGAATAGAAAAATTGATTAAAAACATAAAACGTTCGTGATATGAAGGAAATACTTGTGAAACAATTAATGAAGGGAGGGCTGAAAATTAAAATTAAAAGTAGAAAATAATGGGTGATGAAGTCTAAAAGTGCAAAGTGCTTAGGGAAGAAGTCACTATTATATAGTTCTCCTACCCGTCCCCTAGCCAACATTACAACCACTTAAAGTCCTATTTGATTCTATTCGAGCATACTTAATTAGTAGAGATGTACATAATGGGGAAGCCTATGGTTCTTTGTGCATACATGTGAATTCTTTGTGAGTGCGAGTGTAGTTCCTTGATGCTATGTCCTTAAATTATATTCATTCTTTGATTTGAGTGTATGGACTATTTATTCTTGTGAGGGCACTGGTTTCATGATAGATAAGTGATGTTATTAGCTTTATTTGACAGAGGAGGTGAGCGAGCTTAAATTTGGTGAGTTAGAGTCCCTTTCTAAGGTTAGGAGATTAGAAGTTTGTTGTTTGTTTGTGACTTGTATATCTTGCACGATGATCAGCAAGTGTATCTCTAATGGGTTGAGTTGTTATAGGGCCTAATGGTTAGTATCAACCGAATTAGTGGTGTTTCTAGGCTTGATTTATTGAGAGTGGTTTTAATGTTTACTCGAGGACGAGCAACAGTCTAAGTGTGGGGGGTTGATGTTCGGCCAAAAATGCATATATTTAACCATTATTGCCTCACATTCTAGTAATTATAATAGTCTTTTGAGTATCAATTATATTACTTTGTACTTAATATTATATTTTAACTGTGGAGGAATAAAGCACTGTGAAGATGAAGAGATTTGGAGCAAAATTAAATAAAAAACGGAAGAAAAAAAAGAAAGAAAGATAAAACAATTTAAAAGGATGAGACAAAGTGGGGGACACCTTTGAGTTTTGTCCCCCCAAGTGGAAGACAAGAAAGTAAGAGATAAAACGCAAAGAAAATATTGAAAGGAATTGGTTTGAAACATTCTGCCTCCAGTGCCACGGCCAGCGCTAGGCACTGGTCTGGACGCCGGGGGCTGGAACTTTTTCTATTTCGTCCGGGACAAGGTTATTTCGGCCCTACACGGCCCCAACTCTTATAAAAGGGGTTCTAAACCTAATTGGAAGAGGATCTAACATACTTTGAAGAAGAATTCACGTAGAGGAACACACACCATGCTTGGAGGAGGCTTTTAACTAGTTTTCCTTCTATTCTCTTCCTTTAATCTCATAGTTTATTAGTTCTAGAGTTGTTGGGTGCTACATGAACGTTGTAGTTTCATGTTTAAATTGATTTTACTAATTTATCATATTGGTTTATTTATTTAATATTGCGCTTAATTATTTTATTGCGTGATCACCCGTTGAATACTATCTACGAATCTAGGATTGAACTCGGAAGAGGGAATTCTAGATTGCATATAAGATTGAGTAGAGAAAGATCTTAACTCTGAGGGGGGAGGATTTGCGGTTAGGATAGGAATATACCTAATCGCCTTGCTTGGTTACTATACAAGAATTATTAATGCGTTCTTGTTAATTCTAATGCATAGGAATATAGGCGTTAGATTAGCTTGAAGGAGAGTAGTTCTTCGGGAGAAGGCTATGAGCAATATTAACCCTGTCAACCAATAAACCAGATAAATTAATTAGACGATTTGAGTGGAAAACTCAATGGGATTGTTAGCTAACCCATAGCTCTAGAATATTTTCTCCCATTGAACTCTGCTCTAAGATTGCACAGTTGTTTCCTTTAACTTCGTAGTTTACTATTTTAGATTAATTTTAGTTAAATATTCAACAAGTTTAGAAAATCGCTTGAATAGATTAATTGTCTTATTTTAATTTAGTAAATAGTTAATCACAAGTACCTGTGGGTACGATATCTGGACTTACAATCCTATATTACTTGTCGACCACGTATACTTGCGTGTGCGTTTGGGAGCAACAGGTTTTTGGCGCCATTGATGCATATATTTAACCATTATTGCCTCACATTCTAGTGCTTATAATCATCTTTTGAGTATCATTTATATTACTTTGTGCTTAATATTATATTTTAACTGTGGAAGAATAAAACAGTGTGAAGATGAAGAGATTTGGAGCAAAATTAAATAAAAACCGGAAGGAAAAAAACAAAGAACGATAAAACAATTTAAAAGGATGAGACAAAGGGGGGACACCATTGAGTTTTGTCCCCCAAGTAGAAGACAAGAAAGGAAGAGATAAAAAGAAAAGCAAATATTGAAAGGAATTGGCATGAAACATTCTACCTCCAGTGCCACTGCCAGCGCTAGGCGCTGGTCTGGACGCCGAGGGCGGGAACTTTTCCTATTTCGTCCGGGACAAGGTTATTTCGGCCCTACACTGTCCCAACTTGTATAAAAGGAGTTCTAAACCTAATTTGAAGAGGAGCTAACATACTTTGAAGGAGAATTCACATAGAGGAACACACACCACGCTTGGAGGAGGCCTTCAACTAGTTTTCCTT
>AWOL01S0012387.1:0-10102 GCA_000715115.1 Nicotiana otophora
CCTTAAAATAAGAATAACTCAACAATGAGTGAGATAAATGTAACGACCCAACTTGTCGTTTTGCGAATTAACATCCCGTTTAAAAGTTTAGAGTCTCGAGCATCTTTGAAATATGTATTATGATATGCGTGTCCGGCCGAGTTTGGTTTTCGAATGATTCGAGATTAAATTGGAAGAACAATTCTCATTTAAGAAGCTTAAAAGAAAAGAGTTGACCGGAATTCGACGTTTGTGCAAACTACTCCAGAATGGAATTTTTATGATTTCGATGGCTTTTTATGGTAATTTCAGACTTAGGCGTATGTTCGGATTTGGATTTGGAACTCCGCAGGATGATTTGACTCATTGTGGTGAAAATTGTAAAAGTTGAAGTTTTGAAATAGTTATAACTTGGCCGTAGGTTGATATTGTTGATAACAGGGTCAGATTTTGATTCCAGAAATTGAAACAGGTCCATTATGTCATATATGACTCATGTGCAAAATTTGAAGTCATTCCGGATTGATTTGATATGTTTCGGCGCAAATTATAGGATTTGGAAAATTCATAAACTCTTAATTCGATGCGAGGTGCGATTTATAATTTTGACATTTGTTGACGTGGTTTGAGGCCTCGACTAAGTTCGTGTTGTAGTTTAATACGTGTTTGTATATTTAGTAAAGGTCCCGAAGGCCTCGGGTGAGTTGCGGACGGGGTTCGGATCGAGTTGAGCTTTGTTGAAGTTGCTGGAAATTCTAGTTTTTGCTCCAACCATTGGATACGGTTTCTCAAACCATTGCACACGATTGATCCAACCGTTGAACAAATGAAGGTTCTGGAATTCGTTGGGTTCAACACATCTCACGGTTGACCTCATGGTTTGGAAGTTGAAGGAAAATGTTTGGCAGAATAGGGCATTTCTGCGGCCTATTAAGCAGCCGCAGAATCATTATGCGGGCCACAAAATGGCTGCAGAGTGAGGCAGTCATTTGGGCCATTTTTGGATGTCATTTCGCGGCCCATTATGCGATCACAAAACTATTTCTCTGGCTGCACACTGATCGCAGAACCAGCATGGAAATTTTTCGGATGGAGGTTCTGCGGCGCATTATGTGACCGCATAACAGGTCTGGGGACCGCATAACGGCTGCAGAGTGGGACAGACCAGCCCAGTTCTGGAAGGCCATTTGGCGGACCGCAGAAGCATTATGTGGTCGCATATGCGACCGCATATCCCATTTCGGAGCTTCATTTTTGGGTTTTTATAACCCGACCCCATTTCATTATTTAGTCTCTATGGACCATTTCTGAAGGGAGAACTTGATATTTTGAGTGAGAGAAAAGGCTATAGAGAGGCAGGGAGTTCCTCAATCAATTATTCGCCAATTCTTACTAAAAGTCTTGGAAGAATTAACAAGGGAAGCACACTAAGTCTTCATCCTAGAGGTAGGATTCTACACCCTATCTCTTAATTTTGAAATTTAACTATAATTGTGCAATTAGTAAGATAATTCATGGGTATGGGAGTGGCTTATTTTGCATACATGATTGATCATGGGATGTAGGGAGATTGTTGAGCTAAAATAGTAAAGAAGGGATTGTGGGATGAAGGAATTCTCCATAAAAGGACCTTGATACCTTAATGTACACCAGGTGCTTGATAAAATGCTCAAATGAGCTAGAACCATGATCATCTTCCTAATTCAATTTGTTACTTTTCTAAAATAGATTGAAGTTGCTAAGATTTCTGGACCAGTTTAGAGTTAAGGAAGCTCAAGTGAGGTAGTTGGCTAAACACTTCTCTTAAATATTGAACCCCACAATATCCATGTAAGTCCCGAGTTGCTCATTGTGAATCGATCACCCGAATAAGCTGGTGTCAACAGACATTCGTGATCAATATGTAATTCAAATGCTATTATTATGTTGTACTACTATTTGAGAATGTGTTCAAAGTATAGGTTGCATATCTAAATTCCTTGACTTCAATTGGTGCTTCAAATGAAAGCTAATGAAAGATTGTATAAGAAATCGTGATGTGCCTAAGACTCCTATTTTGTCAAATGTATGCTTAAATGTCTTGAATATAAATGCCTTGTTGTTGGAAAGTCCCTGACGATGGTTGAAAGTAAAAAGGTGTGCATGAAATATGAAACATGAAATACGAATTACATAAAGCAAAATGTGAAATATGAAACACGACCAATGTGACAAGAGAAATAATACAATTGTGACCATTAGTGCCAATGAATTGAAGAGACATGCAAGAAATATGAAATGGGATGATGCATAGAAAAGGGTGATATCTCACATCAGATGGCCTAGCCGGCCGGGTCGTGATCGGATGCCATGCCGCACACATGGTGCTGACTGTGTTAGAAATTGTAATTGAAATTGTGATTTGGTTGATGTCTCGCATGAGATGGCCTAGCCGATCGGGTCGTGATCGGACGCCATGCCGCACACATGGTGGTGACTGTGTTTGAAATTGTAATCGAAATTGTGAATAGTCGTATACTGGTACCAAAGATTTCCCAACTTAAAATGTGAAATTTTATTTAAAAACTTATACTATCTCTAATTTGATACTTGGTAATTGTTTGAGGCTTTAACTGATATTATCATTGACCTTACTTGAGTTATTGCTCGTTGCTTTGAGAGAGTGTTTGGTCATATATACTATTACTATTCGACAGTACTAACGTCCCTTTTGCCGGGGGCACTGAATCTTTAATGGATGCAGGTGGTTCCACAGTAGGCGGCGCTGATCAATGATAGCACTGCACTCTTTTCCAAGCTGATTTGGTGATCCCCACTTTACTCGGGGTCATGTATCTTCTATTCATTTTATCTCCATCTTTTGAGGTATAGTCGGAGCCTTGTTGCCGGCACTATCATTGTACTCTTTTGTATCTAATAGAGGCTCCATAGACACAACGTGGGTGGTACGTTGGGGGTGGGGAAAGTCAAACTAGTAATCTTGTAATTGGATCACACGTTCCACAGTGAACTATGCAAAAGTATGTATTTTGGAAGCTTATAAATGATGTAACTGTTGATAATGAATTGGTGTTGTTGTTTACTTGATCCTCCCCATTGATTAATTAATGAATTGGATTTTACTATCATTAATGAGTAAGTTAGGGTAGAAGGTATTGTACAGACTTGCTCGGCCAGGTTATCTTGGTTGAGCGACGCTCGTGCTCTCCGAGTTTGGGGCGTGACAGGATATTAAAGATTCAATATTTAGTGAAAATTAAAAAGTCAACTCAAAATGTCAACCCGGGCCCGCATCTCGGAACTTGACCAAACATACAAATATTGAGCAACCATTCTGATACGAGTCCAACCATAAAAAATTATCCATTTCCGACCACAAATCGACCTTCAAATCCTAAATTTATAATTTTGGAAAGATTTTAAAAAAATCCCAAATTTCTCCAACACAAATCACTAATTAAATAATACAAACAATGACGGAATCATGAATAATGGACAACTTTGAGTCAAAATACTTACCCCGATCCAAACCGTGAAAATTCTCTCCTAAATCGCACAAAACTGAGCTCTACAACTCAAAATATGTTAAAATGAACCAAACCCTCGAAATAGAGTACTATATTTCACCAACTATCCACTATCATGGAAAAGACTTCGCGATCACGAAGAACAAATTTCACCAAATCCCTAAACCTCTTACGCGAACACAAGGCTACAAATGAGAACGTGGTGACAAAATGTCCTCAGGCTTTGTGATCGCGGATCCGTCCCCGCAACCGCGATGAACAATGCCTGCCACCATACAACCTTACCTTCTTTCTATGGGGATGTGGCCCGACACTCGCGTTCACGATGAACAAACACCCCAAGGCTTCGCGAATGCATCCTTCTCTTCACAAATGCAAAGTGAAAAAACCTATGTGCTAGCAAAGACTCTACGTGATCGCGACCCATTCTTCCTGATCGCGAAGAAGGATACCAGAAGCATAGAAATCAAATGTTCCAACATATTAAGAAAGTCTAAAAACCATTCGAAACACACCCGAAGCCCTCGGGACCACAACCAATTACACTAACAAATCCTAAAATACAATACAAACTTACTCGAAGCCTCAAGTCAAATCAAACAACAAAACCACAAATCGTATCCCAAATCAAGCCTAATGAACTAATGAACACTGTTTTGAGGTTGTTAATACAAATGTCAATCTCCGATCAACTCTTTCAAATTAAGCATCCAACTTTGGGATTAAGTGTCCCAATTTACTCCGAAACTCACCCGAAACCAAACCAATCACCCGGACAAGTCACGTAACCACAAATGAAAAAAAAGAGACAATAAATAGGGGAACGTGGCTACAATACTCAAAATGACTAATCAGGTCGTTACAAGAACTTTAGAGATCACCTCGTCCGGAAGTACGTGGATCTGCACAAGAAGTGCAGAGTGTAGTATGAGTATAACCAACCCAATGCAATAAGTAACAAAACTAACCTTGGTCTGAAAGTAGTGACGAGCTAAGAAGAAACATTCAGATACCAATATTAATAACCAATAACAACTCATGATAAAAAGGAAAATTAGTGTATGCATGTAGCTCAATAATATCAGGAATTTAGGCATACTTTCCATATATAACCGTTAAAGCCCAACACGGATAATAAATTTAATTTACCAACTAGCATGAGGAAAGTACATGTCAAATATACATGTCAACTCAACAATATCACTATGGACCCATCAAGAATAATCACATAGCATTGTACGGGTGCTGGCATAACTGCCCATCATCAAGCACGTACATAAAACCATATGCTATGCGCCCACTGCTGGCATGTCAGACTCTTGAGAGGCGGATACTTCCCAAGTGCTAATTATTATAACATAGCCCAAATAAAAGGGCCTAGTGCACATGTCACCCCAAAATAATAACACGTAGCCCAATGTGAGCATGGCGTACGCGTCACCTAAAACTCAATACCAAATCGGCTCTATGGCCCAAGCTCGGTCATTAAATGATCAAGTCTCAGATAATCACATCTCACAAAACTCAGATAAACAGTGTTACACATATGAGGCCCAACCATCAAATAAGAAAGTACTGATATAAAGATATCACACACATACATAGCATCGTGATTGAGATTATGAGTGCAATTTAGGCAAATAGATCATAAACAGCAAGAACAAGCCCTATCATGTTTCAAACAAATAGCACATAGCCTAGACGTAGTTTCTAACATAAATCATGGATCAAATAACCTTACAAGTTGAGAAGACACGGATATAACAAGGCACGATAGCAAAACAAATATCATAATAGACTAAAACCACCCCTAATCATGAACACTTCGGTGCACGCACGTATTTCTGTCACCTAGAATGTGTGTCACCTCAATATGTCTCATGTAACATAGTTCGTAGGGTTAATTACCCTCAAATCTAAAATTAGATATGTTACTTACCTCAAAATGTGCGAGTCAATACTCAAAAAGTCCCTTCCCACAGGAATCGTCCTCCGAACAATTCGAATCTAGTCACAAATAACTTAATATCATCAAATAATGTTGTAGAAAACAACTCCAAACAATAAAGCTTCGATCATTATCAAAATCAAAAAGTCAACCTGAAAGGTCAACCCCAAGACCGCACCTTGGAATCCAATCAAACTCACAAACTTGAACACCCATTCACTTGCAAGTTCAACCATACCAATTTCATCCAATTCCAACCTGAAATGACCTTCAAATCCTTAATTTTAACTTTAGGAAATGTTTTGCCAAAATCCCCAATTTCTTAACTTTAATTAACCAATTAAATGCTAAAAATAATGATAGAATCATGGAATATAATATAATTTGAGTAAACAGTACTTACCCTAACCCAAATCGTGATAAAATCCCCTCCCAAATGGCCCAAAACCGAGCTCTCTAACTCACAATGTGGTATAGTGACCAAACCCTTAAAATAGAGATGTTAAATAGTCTGCCCAGGCATACCCTTCGCGATCGCAAAGAACAAACGTCTCGGTCCTCCAAAATACTCTACGTGAACGTGAGCCCATGGTTGCAAACACAAAGCACAACACACTCTTGAACTACACGAACACGGAAACAACATTGTGGTCTTGATGGCTTACTGCCTGACACCTAAGCTTAACTCACCCTTCTACATGCATGCGACATCCACTCGTGATCACGATGCCCACTCTCATCCAACTCTTTGCAAAGGCGTCACCACTTCGCGAACTCGAAGTACATTTCGCCTGCCATCCAGAACACTCTACGTGCTTGCAACTTACGTCTTGCGATCGTTGTAATGACCCAGCCGGTCATTTTAAGTAGTTTTGCTTTGATATCCTATTTATTTTCTCCTCTATGTTGTATTATGGTTATGTTACTTTATGAGGGTGCTTGGTTTATGTTCGGGTGAGTTTCAAAGTGAAATGGGACACTTAGACCCAAAGTTGGAAGTTTAAGTTGAAGGCATTGATCGTAGTTTTAATTTTGTTTAGAAGACTCCAGAATGGATGTCTGATTGTTACAATAGCTCCAAATTGTGATTTTGAACTTGGTAGCATGTCCGAATTGGTATTTGGACGTCTGTATGTCGTTTCAGCTTGAGTTGGCAAAAGTTAGAAAGTTAAAGGTTTTGAATGTTGAGAAGTTTGATCGGGAGTTGACTTTATAGATATCGGTGTCGGATTATAATTATGGAAATTGGAATAGGTTGGCCATGTCATTTATGAATTGTGTGCAAAATTTGCGATCAATCGGAGTTGTTTTGGTATGAATCAACATTAGTTTTGGAAGTCGGATGTTCATAGTTTCAATAGGCTTGAATTAGGCTACGATTTGTAGAATCGATGTTGTTTGATGTGATTTTTGGCCTCTGGTAGTGTAAGATCCCATTAAAATTTCCTAATGATTTAAGATTTTAAGTTGCGCCAACAGCATTTGGGAATAACATGTTCGAGTATCAAAGGAGACCCTAGGGATAGAACCACATCATTTTGAAATGAAAATATGTGTTTAAGGTGTGTTGGAACATACTAAGGAATTTTATGAGTGGAAAGCATTTGAGTGGAACAAGTTGGATACATTACGTGGAAAGGATGTCTCAATTCGCACAACATCCTACTTAAAACGCATGCTCCTACAAAACTATAATGACTTAAGAGGTGATCTACTTATCAAATTAAAGCTCTTTAAGTCTAGTTTCCAACGCATCAAACCGTTCGTCATTTGGATATGTATACAAAGATTCATGGCCATTGTACTTGACCTATGTCATATGCACGACCAGATGTATGGCCGCACATATTTGGGAGTTTCTTCCCTATGTGCGCGGACAAATGCACGTCCACTTGCCCAGGTGCGCGGCTACGCACGTAAGAGCCCATTAAATAACCCCATGGCCGAGTAGAGAAAGGGCATAAGTCATTTTTGAGCTAAAACCTGATATTTTGAGAGTGAGAGAGTGCCCTTGAGTGGGAGAGTGATCTTTAAAAAATTGTCCTTCAATTATTGCTCAAATATTTTAAGATTAACAAGCAAAACTCACTAGGTCTTCATCCTAGAGGTAAGATGCTACGCCTTAGCACTAAAGTTCGAAATTTATCTAAAAATGGGTAATTAGCAAGACAATTCTTGGGTATGGGAGTTGTGTATATTGCATGCACGTGTTATCAAAGGGTGTAGGAAGATTGGGAGCTAAAAGTGGTAAAGAATGGGTTATGGGATGAAAGAATCCTCCATAAAAGGACCTTGAAACCTTAATGCACACCTAGTGTTTCATAAAATCCTCAAATGAGCTCGAACCATGATCATCTTCGTAATTTTGGTTCAACTTGTTATATTTCTAAAATAGATTGAAGTTGCTAAGAATTCTAGAACATTATAGAGTTCAAGGAAACTCAATTGAGGTATGTTGGCTAAACTCTTCTCCTATAATTGAATCCCACGATGTTCGTGTAATTTTTGTAAGTGCCGAATTGATCATTATAAAATTGGCCTTTCCGAATATGCGTGTGTTGAAAGATATATGTTCGATATGAATTACAAATGCTTTTATCATGTTATCTTATCATTTGAGGATGTGTTCAAAGTATGGGATGTGTGTTGAAAATGTGAAGACTTCAAGTCAAGTTTGAATGAAGGTTGTTATGCCAAATTATGTGAAAAGTCTCTATGTGCCTAAGTTTCTTAGTTGCTTCCATGAGTATTTAAAGTCTTGAATTGAAAAGCCTTATTGTTGATGATGACGATGATGACGTTTGAAAGTGAAAAAAGAATTTTAATTATGAAATACGACCAAGTGCCAATAATGATTTTATAATTATGTATACTAGCGCCAATGAAATGAAAAGATATGAAAGAAGTATGAAATGAAATGACTGATATAAAAAGGTTGATGTCTCGAATGAGACGGCCTAGCCAATCAAGTCGTGATCAAACGCCATACCGCACACATGGTGGTGATTGTATTGGAAATTATAATTGAAATTGTGATTTTGGTTGATGTCTCTAATGAGATGACCTAGCCGATCAGGTCGTGATTGGACTCCATGCTAATGGTACGCTGATATTGGTATTGAGAGTGATTGGGGTTGATGTCTCTAATGAGATGGCCTAGCTGTTCGGGTCGTGATCGGACTCTGTGCTAAAAATACGGTGGCATTGGTATTTTGAATAATGGTATTGTGAACGATGATACATCAGTACTAAGGATCTCCAACTCAAAAATATGGAAATTTACTTGAAAGTTTATGTGGTTCTAACTTGATGTTTTGGTATTGTTCGAGGCTTCCATTGAATTTATGATTGTTCCTCCTCATAATATTATTCATTCTATTGAGAAGGTGTTTAGTTACACATATTAGTGCTTCCTATGTATGACTTAGGGTAGAAGGAAATCAAACAGGCTTGCTCAGTCGGGTTCACTCGGTTGAACGCCGGTCGTGCTCCCCGATTTTAGTGCGTGACTCTAACCCTTATTCGAGGATGAATTATCCTAAGCGGGGGAGAATGTAAGGTCCCGTTAAAATTTCCTTATGATTTAAGATTTTACGGTGCGCCAACAGTGATTGGGAATAACGTGCTTGAGTATTAAAGGAGACCCATGGGATAGAACCACATTATTTTGAAATGCAAATATGGTTTTAAGGTGTGTTGGAGCATACTAAGGAGTTTTGTTAATGTCAAGAATTTGTGTGGAACAAGTAGGATACATTAATTGGAAAGGATGTCTCAATTTGCACAACATCCTACTTCAAACGCACGCTGCTACCAAACTATAAAGACTTAGGAGGTGATCTACCTATCAAATTAAAGCTTATTGAGTCTATTTTCCAAGGCATCAAACCAAGAATGATTTTATAATTATGGCCTCTAGTGCCAATGAAATGAAAAGATGTGAAAGAAGTATGAAATGAAATGACTAATATAAAAAGGTTGATGTCTCGAATGAGATAGCCTAGCTAATCGGGTCGTGATCGGATGCCATAACGCACACATGGTGGTGATTGTATTTGAAATTATAATTGAAATTGTGATTGTGGTTGATGTCTCTAATGAGATGGCCTAGGCGATCTGGTCGTGATCGGACTCCGTGCTAAAGGTACGGTGGTATTGGTATTGAGAGTGATTGTGGTTGATGTCTCTAATGAGATGGCCCAACCGATCAGGTCGTGATCGGACTCCGTGTGCTAAAAGTACGATGGTATTGGTGTTGTGAATAATGGTATTGTGAACGATGATACATCAGTAGTAAGGATCTTCAACCTAAAAATATGGAAATTTACTTTAAAACTTATGTGGTTCTAACTTGATGTTTCGGTATTGTTCGAGACTTCAATTGATTTTATGATTGTTCCTCTTCGTAATATTCTTCATTCTATTGAGAAGGTTTTTAGTTATATATACTAGTGCTATTGATCAATGACAGCGGTACACCCTCTTCTCAACTGACGTGGTGAGCCCCACTTCATTTTGGGGTCATGTATCTTGTATTATATGTGTAATGTGTTTGAGGAATAGTCGGGGTCTTGTTTTCGGCATAACCATAGTACTCTTGTTTATCTACAGAGGCTCTGTAGACATAGTGTGAGTTGTATATTGGTGC
>AWOL01S0012388.1:0-13109 GCA_000715115.1 Nicotiana otophora
ACATGGTTCGCAAGTGAGAACCGATCAGACTCAAGCCATTCCGGAACGCGTCCAGAACTCACTCGAGCCATTAGGTGCCCAAACCAAATATCAACACTAGTCTAAAAATATAACACGAACTCCCTCGCATGATGAAATCATCAAAATAACATCCGAAATCATGAATCAGACCTCCAAAAAACATGAAATCAATATGAAACTCAAGAACTTCTAAATACACACGCGCGTCTGATTCTTATCAGACCAACTCGTAATGATGCCACAATTTGCGAACAAGTTCCAAGTGAAAAAACTGACCTATTGCAAGTCTCGAAATAAAATCTAAACCCAATAGCTCTGAAGTCAAACTACGACTAAACTTATCAAAATTGTAAGCCTTTATATCGCCAACTTTTGGCATACCAACACAAATCAAACTACGGACTTCCGAATTTGATTTTGGGCTTACGCCTAAGTCAAAACTCATGATACGAACCTATTAGAGCCATCAAAATACCATTCCGGGGTCATTTCCATAAAAGTCAAATCTCGGTCAATATTTTCAACTTAAGCTTCTTAAGTGAGAACCTCTCATCCAAATTCATCCCGAAGCATCGGGAAATAATTTCTGACCGCGTACACAAGCCACAATACACTATATGAAGTCATTCAAGACTCAGAACCATTGAGCGGATCGCTAAAGCTCAAAATGACCGGTCCATGTCGTTACTTTTTTTAATGTTGAGAACAACTAATTAAGTCGTTGAATTAAATGATTAGCTAACGAATCCAATTAAATTATTTAAAAATTTTATCATATAAGAAATTTTATTTGTTAAATTGACAAAACACTTAAAGTACATAAATTTATTTTTGTATGAAGAGTGTCGACGGTGAAAGAAATAATAAAATATACAATTATAGTATAAAATTAAAATTCAAATTATTAAAAATACAAATTTAAAGCAATAAGGCAAAATTTTAGAAGACACCTAGATTATAAATGAGTTGTCATTTGNAAATATCAATCTTCATAAGTTTCGACATTAAGTCCGAATAAATCATAATAAGGCTTCTAAATAAAACTCATTCGTTTGTTAAGGTAACTAAATGGGAATAAAATTTATTATTTAAAATAAATCTTAAATCTTAATTTATAACTCAAAATAATTATCTAACAATATGTATATTATTTTTAAATTTTTTTAATTCATTGATATAGTTATATGTGTAAGTGCTGACTCTAAAACTAGTAATTCATAAAAGCCAATCTATCACCAGATAGACTGCAAACGTGACTTAACAGAAGAAACAAGTCAAAAAAAGAAAACCAATGTTAATAGGCAGAATGGTCTGGGACGCCGCTGTACTTATCCAGCTTTGTCATGCCGGTGTTCGTATTTACGAGTTTGCCAACCAAACCACTCTACTGAGCATTTTAAACTCCGCTTCAGCCTGCTCATGGTGCGTGTTGTTTAAACGCCTCCACGTTGGCTGCCACATCAACAAATAACAATGTGTAGATGCCATGTCACATGATAGATTAAAAATAATTAAAATAAAAAATTTAAAAATAAAAATAAAATTTAAACATTAATCCCCAAGTCCTCTCTCATTGATTTCTCTCTCTCCCCTCACGGTCTTCCTCCTGCCCATCTCCTTTCTCTCTCTCCATGTTCTTCCTCCTCTCCCCTTCCAATTCATCCCTTTTTATATTGTACAAATAAAATTAAAATGAATAAAGAAAAGAAATCGAGGTAACATTGGTGTAATTGTTTTTCCAGATCAAAGAGTGGGAGAAGAAGTTCGGTCGTCCATTTCTATAGCTGAAGGCGTTAGGTGGCGGAGAAGTCTTGCCTTGTTTGATTTATGAAATTTGGGGTTAAATTTTCTAAAAAAGATCAAATCTTGTTAATGTATTAATTGGTAAAAGATGTATAATTTGTGCTTCAAAATCCTTTATGGGTTAATTTTGAAGTGTGGTGATTTTTGAGAATTTTTCAGTTGACCTTTTTTTTTGTTAGTTGGTATTTTTAGTAGTTTGATGGCTTTCCCTTCTACAAAAAGGGCATATAATTGAATTTCAAAATAGATCTGAATTATTGGCCAGAGGATTCTAAATTGATGACAAAGTTTCAAATTCGAGGGAAGAAACAAAGAAAGAAGATAGGGGAGGGGCGAAAGCATTGGACAGAAAATGTTGAAGAGAGAGAGAGAGAAAAACAAAGAAGAAAAGTTCACTTTTGTTTAACAATGGAGGATGAACAGTCGAGAAGAAGATGACAACAAAAAATGGTTGTTCGTGCCTTTTTATTAGGCCTCACACTCCTTAAACGACTGTATCACACACACTTCAATAAACAAAATGCCACATAGGATGAACAAAGTTTAAAATGATCAATGTTTAAGGGTAGAGGGGTTTGGTTGGCAAACCTGTAAGTACAAACACCGGCATGACAAAACTAGACACGTACAAGAGCCTCCTAGGCTATTCCGCCATGTTAATATTTTACTTTGTTCGGTTTTTTTCCTGTAATGCCTAAATTTTTGGTTACCACCGCCACTAACATACGCAACAACTCATCTCGAGTAATGGGTTGGTACAACTACTTTTATTAATTATTCAGCAGCAGAAGAATGTATGAACAAACTTACAATTCCTCTATCACAACCTTTCATCGGGAAGAATAGCTTTTTAAAAAGATTCCTCTATCACTACTAAGGCACCACCAATCAACCAATTGATTTCAATTTTTCGATAAAACAAAACTACATAAACAAATACCAAAGCACTAGTCAGTAGAATTTAATTCCTCTTCTTGTATATAACAAGGCACCTACCAATATAAATAAGATCCATTCAGTCTTGTGTACTTTAAATACATTTAAACTAACAACTCTTGAATATAGTACTGTAGTCACCTTTGTATGCGGTCGAAGTCGAGCTCGATTACAACTTGGTAGATTTGGCTTAGAACCTGACGATCATGGACTGGAAGTTGACCTTGAGTCTCACCAAGCTAGAACTTGAGGTCTGAAGACCTGCCTTCGAGAAACGTTATGTACGGTGTCGACCTTAGCCTCGAGTGAGCTCCGAGATAACAAACGGAAGCCCTAAATATCGGCGATCGGCCGGATAGTACGTTAGGAATATCGGCACATATTGGCAAGGAACGGGAAATTAGCAAATCTAGAGATTTTTACCTTTTATGGAAATGTACCTAGAGTAGGACTCCTCTACTATATAAAGGGGGTCTGATAATTCATTGGACATATTGTAACACGTATCCCAAAGCAATACATTGTTATTACTAGTTCTTATTATCTCATCATTCTGTTCCGATATCGATTAAGGCATTTTGACTCGAGGGTGACCAACCTTCAAGACCAAGATTGTTCAACTTGCGTGGTTTGCATTTACTTTTCTATCATTAATTTCAATATTAATCTTATTTTCTCAATTTGTATCAAATTAGATCACGTATCCTTAAAACCACGTATAAATTCCATTTTTATTTGATTTTGAGGGTAAACAGTTTGGCGCCCACAGTGGGGCCAAGGATAATAGTGGTTATTTGATACAAATTTCCATAACACACACTATTTTACACTTGTTCTTTGGAGAGTCTTTGATTCCACGATAAAAATGTCGAACTCTCAATCAACACCCTACACGTTGAGAATTATTTCGGGAATCCAGGAACGACATGCCCCCGGACAATCAGGATGGCGTAGCGGATGCAAATCCAATCGACGTCAGCTCACATTTGGCCATGAAGACAAATTTACCCACCGATCCCGAAGACAACGTCCGTAGGGATGTTCGATCGGCCACTCAAAGCACACATGGCCACGAGATGGTAGAATCAACTTGCGGGTGATCTTCAAAATGTTACAGGCTCAACAGGCGCGATAGCCCAACTCCAGAACCATAGTCGCCCACCGAGTAGGATTGAGCCCGAGCTATCCTATGAAGTTGTTCACAGAGTTGAATCGGCCTCAAGGAGATCGAATAAGGAGGAATCGAGGACCAATCCGGTAATCATGAAAATGCTCGAGGAATTGACAAAATAAATTGAGTCGGGAGTGAAGAAGATCGAGGCAAACAATAAGAAGGTGGAAACCTATAATTTCAGGGTCAATCAAATCCCAGGAGCGCCACTGATATTGAAAGGCCTAGGCTCCAAAAGATTCATGTAGAAACCTTTTCCCCTGAGCGCGGCTCCCAAGCTGATCCTTAAGAACTTCCGAATGCCCGAGATTCCTAAGTACAATGGAAAGACCGACCCGAACGAGCACGTTACCTCTTACACATGTGCCACCAAAGGGAATGATTTTGAGGATGATGAGATCGAATCTGTCTTGCTGAAGAAATTTGAAGAGACCATGTCGAAGGGAGCTATGATATGGTATCAAAATTTTCCACCAAATTCTATTGACTCATTCTCTATGCTTGCAGACTCATTCATGAAGGCACACGCCAGGGCTATCAAGGTTGAGACAGGGAAGTCGGACCTTTTCAAAGCAAGGCAGGAGGACAATGAAATGCTCAGAGAGTTCGTGTCTAAACTCCAAATGGAACGGATGGACCTACTGCTGGTCGCTAATGATTGGGCCGTTCAAGTCTCCAACCAAGGATTCAATGTTCGAAGCTCGGTGGCTTCACAACAGTTTAAGTAGAATCTGATAGAGTAACCGGTTGTTACTTGGGCTGATGTGCATAACCGGTATCAATCAAATATTTGGGTCGAATACGATCAACTTGGGGCTCCTTCTGGGTATGTTTATCTTGCCAGATCCGTCGACATAATCAAGAGAGATATTAACCGAGAACCGAGATCAAACAGAGATCGGTACCAGCCATATAATGGATATCGTAGAAGCAGTGGGTCCGGGATAAGTTCTATGCGAAATGAAAGGAGAAGTGATCGAGGTTAGAGCTCTTGGAGACTGATGAGCAAGAACGGCTTCGACAGGCATGTCGTACCTAAAGAAGCACCATGATTATCAGAATCTAACTTTAATGTTGATGTATGTGTCATCGTATCAGCTATCAGACGCATCAAAGATACCAAATGGCCTCGACCTTTACAATCTGATCCAGCCCAAAGAGATCCCAACCAGATGTGCAAATATCATGGAACTCATGGCCACAGAACGGAGGATTGCCGACAGTTGAGAAAGGAAGTAGCCTGGTTATTCAACAACGAGCATCTTTGAGAATTTCTGAGAAAACAAACAAAGAATCAATTCAGAAACAGGGATTCTAACAAATAGACCGAACAGCTAAGAACTTCAACACGATATCAACATGATCATCAGTGGAGTCGATGCCCCTCAAGGACCGATGCTGAAATGCACCAAAGTATCCATTACAAGGGAAAACGGACTCCTGAATACATACCGGAAGGAACCTTGTCTTTCAGCGACGAGGATGCAGAGGGGATCGTGCAACCTCTCAACGATGCTCTGAAAAAATCATCACTCATAAATAAAGCCCGAGTTAAGATGTGTTAATTGATCCAGGTACCTCATCTAACATCATCCGGTGAGAGTCATAGAATAGCTCAGTCTAAAAGATCAAATCGTGCCTGCAATCCGAGTTCTGAACGGATTCAACATGGAATGTGAAACCACTAAGAGGGAAATAACATTACTAGTCAATGCCGCCAGGACCATCCAGAAGGCCAAGTTTTATGTGATCGAAGGTTACATGAGGTACAACGCCCTGTTTAGGAGGTCGTGGATCCACAACATGAGGGTAGTACCCTCGATTCTTCACCAAGTATTAAAATTCCAAACCCGAGAGGGATTAAGACGATCTACGGAGAACAACCAGCCACAAAAGAGAAGTTTTGCAGTCGATGAAGTGATTCCGATATCAACCCTCGCAATGTCGAAGGAACCATGTTCGGGAGTAGAGCGAGAGGCCAAATAGTAATAAATGATACCAGCCACGACCCAACCAACCAAGCAGGGGACTGACAAAAATGATGATTACGGGGTTCCCCGATCATTTATAGACCCCGATGACTCAGATGCTACTAAATCAATGGTTGAAGAGCTGGAACAGGTCATATTGATCGAACATCTATCCGATCGGAAGGTATACCTGTGCACGGGTTTAACTCATGAGCTTAGGAAAAAATGCATTCAATTTCTTATATCTAACATGGTCCCATGTTGACATGACATGGATCCCACAGGAGATATCCACCCAAAAGCTAAGCTTGGACCCAAAATTCCATACGGTCAAGCCGAAAAGTAGGCCTCAGTCCGAGATCAAGCATGCTTTAATCAAGGACGAGCTATCTAAACTCCTTAAACTAGGGTCCATACGGGAGATTAATTACCTGGATTTGTTAGAAAACGCAGTAGTAGTCCATAAAAGGGGAACAAACTATGAATGTATGTAGACTATAAGGATTTGAATAAAGCATGTCTGAAGGACTCCTTCTCTCTGCCCAACATAGATCGCATGATCGATGCCATGGCCAGCCACGAGATCCTCAAATTTCTCGATGCCTATTCCAGGTACAACCAAATATGGATGGACCCAGATGACCAGGATAAAACCTCATTTATTACTAAGTACGGCAATGTACTACTATAACGTGATTCCATTCATACTAACAAACGCCGGTGCCACTTATGAACGCCTAGTAAACCGGATGTTTGAGGAACAAATAGGTAAATCGATGGAGGTCTATATTAATGATAAGTTGGTTAAGTCCCTACTAGCAATGGACCATTTAAAACATTTGCAGGAAACTTTAAGCATTTTGAAGAAGTACAATATGAAGCTGAACCCGGAGAAGTGTGCGTTCGGAGTCGGATCAGGTAAATTCCTCGGGTTCATGGTATCTAACCAAGGAATCAAGATCAACCCCGACAAAATCAAAGCTATCGAAGATATCACGGTCGTGGACAATATAAAGGCCGTGCAAAGATTAACCGGACACATAGCCACCCCAGGACGATTCATCTAGATGTCCTCGGATAAGAGTCACCGATTCTTCTCTCTAATCAAAAGGAAGAACTACTTTTTGTGGACCCCAGAGTGTCAACGAGCCTTGGAGGAACTCAAACAATATTTATCGAGCCCACCACCGGAGGGCCTCAAACACAACATTATGTTGAAGCCACCAACAGGAAATGTAGTTAGAAAATTTATTAGGACTATACAATTGACTAACAAGGAGGCCAAATATGACGCCATGATTGCAGGTCTCGAACTAGCCAAAAGCTTGGGGGCGGAGGTGATCGAAGCTATGTGAGACTCCCCCCTCGTGTTGAACCAAGTTAATGGAACATTAAAGGTCAGAGAAGAACGAATGCAAAGATACATGGATAAGTTGTAGGTAGCATTACATCAGTTCAAGGAGTGGACCTTACAACACGTACCCCGGGACCAAAACAGTGAGGTCAACGCCCTTCCTAACTTAGGGTCACCGGTCAAAGACAATGAGCTTAATTCAGGGGAAGTAGTGCAACTCATGAGATTGGTGGTGGAAGAAGGCCAAGCCGAGATAAACTCTACAAGCCTGAATTGGGATTAGAGAAACAAATACATAAAATATCTAAAGAATGGAAAACTGCCCTCGGATCCAAAAGAATCGAGGACCTTGCGTATAAAAACAACCCGGTTTTTTGTTTGTCCGAGGATGGAACCTTGTTCAGGAGATTGTTCGATCGCCCACTAGAAATATGTCTAGGACCAGGAGATACCGAGTATGTTTTGAGGGAAATTCACTAGGGCACCTGTAGAAATCATTCGGGCGCCGAGTCACTGGTTCGAAATGTGATTAGAGCAGGCTATTACTTGATTGATATGGAAAAGGATGCGAAGGAGTTCGTACGAAATGGTGATGGGTGACAACGACATGCTCTGATGATACACCTACCAGAGGAGCTATTACAATCGATTTTATTACCATGGTCGTTCATGAAGTGGGGAATGGACATCGTCGGCCCCCTTCCATGGGCATCCGGTAAGGCCCAATTTATTTTGTTTATGATTGACTATTCTTTTAAGTGGGTAGAAGTCCAGGCGTACGAGAAAGTCAGGGAAAAGGAGGTCATAGATTTCATTTGGGACCACATCATATGTCGAGATTGTATGCCACAACAGAAAATAGTCCATCGGTAGAAAAGTAACCAAATTTCTCAAAGACCGCAGAACCTTAAAAAGAGGTTGACCGATGCCAAAGGTAAATTGAAAGAAATCCTACCCGACGTCCAGTACCGGGGCCACTACGTTCTCATTGTTTTACAACGTCGAAGCTCTAATGCCGGTCGAAGTCAGAGAACCAAGTATCAGATTCCGATATGTAACAAAGACATCAAATGATGAGGCCATGAATACAAGTCTGGAGCTATTGGATGAAAGGCGCTAAGCTGCCCTTGTTCGGTTGGCTGCCTAGAAGCAACAGATCGAGAGATATTACAACAGAAGGGCCAAGCTTTGATACTTCAATGTCAGGGACTTAGTACTAAGGAAGGCCACGTTGAACACCAGAAACCCAAACGAGGGAAAGTTGGGGCCCCACTGGGAGGGGCCGTATCATATCATCGAAGTCACCAGAAAAGGATCCTACAAGCTCGGAACGATGAACGGCGAACAACTACCGAGCAATTGGAATGTAACTCACCTAAAATGATATTACTGCTAAGTTACGGTCCCATTCATTTTCTTTTACTTATATTTTGGACTAACGCTTGCTGGTAACCGGCCAGGAGCAATACAAAGTTTTTAGGTCTAAAAGTACGCGTTGTACTCTTTGTCCCTTGAACCTGTTTTTACCCAAATGGACTTTCCGGCAAGGTTTTTAACGAGGTAACAGTGGATCGTGCTAACTTAGAATCGAAGACCGGTCAACAATTGATGTTGAAGATCACATTAACAGTATCTGAGGCTTCTCTACAACCAACCTCGAATACTGGGGGACATTACCCTTGGATATCGACTTTAGCAAGGGAAGAAACTTCGTAACCCAAGGGTCTCGATCGATAAGATTTATTATAAGGGCCAAACAATCAAATGAACCATGCCCACATAGATTGCTCGAGCCCAGACACAGTGCTTATACACATATGTAATTATGACACACAAGAATGAAAAGTAGTCTCTTCTTTGTGGATAAGTATCATTGTCTTTTTAAGTTTTTTCCATTTCTTAAGAAATTCCCTACTTCTGATCTCCTAAAGGTATCAAGCTCAAGGGCCATCTTAGTCCGAGTTCATGCGATCACTCCCACTCAGGGACTGCTATCCAAAACCAAACTCGGACGGCTCAAATTATCAAAGCTTGGGGGCATTAGTCCTATTAGGCTAAGCAAGAATTTTAAAGGCTAAGGCAACCCCTACCCGGGAACAGTTAACACGACACGGAGACGTCCGAGACCCGTAACAAAAATATGGCATAAAAAAGAAAAATTTTCATAACTGGTTATAAATGCTACCATCGACAAACTATAATCGCAATTACTCACTTTGAGAGAGTGTTTCCGATAACACCAAACCCCAAGATGCCCTAAAATAGAAAAATGTAAATGCAATGTTTGTTTGAACTTTCGAACATAACCTAAATATTTCATGCTAAGGCATTTCGATATTTGTGAATACAAATAATAAAGCAAAGGGAAGATTATGAAAGTTGTGAAAGGAAAAGAAAGCCTTATATATTTATTTAAAATTCTTTTTACAAGGGACATATGGCTCTGATACAAAATTCTACAATGGACAAAGCGGCTTCAAAAAACAAAAGACAAAAACGTCTAAAAGGATGCGAAGTGGCCTAGTCCTCGCCGGGGGCCGCGTCATCACCTTTGGGGTCTCCGCCACCTTCGGGCTCATCCGAATGTTCAAAACCCTCGAACTCCTCCACCTCAAGATAAGCCAATTTCCTGGTCTTGGCTTCCAATATCTTGGCATTCTCGATTTCAGCCAACAGGTCAAAACCCCGAGCTTGAACTCCCTCGATGGCCTCCCTTTATGATTGCCACTTCATATACTCCACCATATTCTCACTTGGTGCCGAGTCGCTTCGGCATCAGCCTTATGCTGGGCCACCCTCTCATCAGCCTCGGCCTTGACCACAGCAATCGCCGAGCTCAGTTGAGACTCGATCTCCTCGATCTTTTTGGCATTCACCAAGGCTTATTTTTTGCAGCCCGGAGCTGAACCTCAGTTGAAGCCAGTTGTGCCCGGGCAGTCTTCTTTTCTTAGTCCAAGAAGTCCATGCTCTCTTCCATTCTTCGGCATCAGCTTTTACCGTATCCACCACCTCTTGGAGCTGCTCGATCTGGTCAAGTTTGTTTTGAACCTGTGGGTTAGGGTCGCTAGCCACTATGTCCGAATGATCGTCACTAACTTCAAATACTCATCTTACCTACTCGACCAGGTTAGCATGCTCCTTTCAAGCAGCTTCTAGCTCAGCCTGGAGTTTCACACCAAGTATTCCTCTTCTCAGTAAGCTCCTGAGTCTTGGCCTCGTGTTGGTTTAACTCTTCCCGATATTAGAGAAAAGTTTTGTGATGAAACACCGAGGCTTGCAAACAGGAAGAGAGATGTTACGATTGTTTGCGACTTAAATCTAAGTACATAATAAAGAGGCATTCGAAGATACCCGATTTAATGCTTGTTGAGCTTCGTTGAACAGGTAGACGCTTACACCTCGTCCATCTTGGCCTGGTCCTCTTCGGTCACCAAGCACCGAAGATAGTTGGCAACCCCCACAGGGCGAAGAGAACTCGGGCATACTCCAAGATAGACATAATGATTGACCGCCTCAGATCAGGATCTGCACTTGGAGCTGAGAACCGGTCCACTAATCTCGGACTTGAAGATGATCCATTGGCTCCTGAAGATGGTACCTTCTTTGGTACAAATAAGTCAGCCAGTCCGGTGACATCCTCCGAGGCGGTAGAATCCAAGCCATCAAAGAAGTTATTGAAAGAATTTCCCCTTTAGGCCCCTTATTTGAGTGGGCCTCGTTGATCATGGAGTCGGTAAATAGAGTCGACCCGGAGAGATATATCATCCCAAGTGCATCCTTCGAGGAAATTTCATCTGCTCGAGGAGTACTGGTTGTGGTCTCCTTGTCGACCTTCCCAGCTCGGGACAAAATGGCCTCGTCCCGCCCTGGTTCGGAGGTCTCGGCCACTGCCTTTTCGTCAACTACCCTGGTTTGAGCCAGTTCGATACCGCTTCTTACGTGGGTCATCAGCTCGGAAGCTTCATCTTTGTCTTCTGACTTATCCCTCGGTCTATTCAACGAGCCCAATGGGACCTCCCGGTCTTTGGTACTTTGCTTGGATTTACGCACCAGCCTCCTATTTAGTTTTTTCTTATCGGGGCCCTTCTTCCTTTCTTCCCTTTATCCTGCCTCAGAGCAGATAGTTCGTGGAGGATGTCTTCATCACCGAACGGAGGCCTCATTTCAACATATTTGGGAAGACCTGCAAAGGAATAAAGAGTGAGAATCAACACGGCAAGAAAACTAAGTGTTATTCATTCAGCAGAAGAATCTCACCATGGGAACGGTCCTCCCACCGGCCTTTCAAATGTTCGCACCACGACCGCTCGGAATAGGGCTTTTGTGACATTATGCCCTAGATCCACTGCAACACCTGCACCGCGAAACATCGATAAGAAGGGAGAAAGAGGAAAATCAATAAACGAAATCTTAATGGCAAGGTTATACTTACGTTTCATGCTCATTTCTCGGGAAATGGCAAGTCCTCTGCCGGGATTATATCCGAGGTCTTCACTGAAATAAATCGGCCCAACCAACCTCAGTCCCGATCCTCGTCTATGCTCAAGAATGTGGCCTTACTAGCCCGACGGGCAAGTTTTATTAATCCATCTTTATAGAGTTAGGGACTTTACAGACGCATGAGGTGATCAATGGTGAAGGGACACTGCTTAATATTTCTTACGAAGAAGTGGAGGAGAATTACTATCCTCCATAAAGAGGGATGAATTTGACAGAGGGTCACCTCGTACCTTACAAAAGACTATGATGGCCGGGTCCAAGAGGCCTAACGTGAAGGGATAAGCGTAAACACTTTAAAAACTCTCCACGTGGGTAGTAATTGTTTCCTCGGGAATAGGCACCACCACGTGGTTATCAACCCAGTTGCAATCCTCCTTGACCTTGGAGAGGAGACTGCCGGTGATCGAGCATATACATATCGATACCGGCTCGCACTTACCCGGTACCAAAGGGATTTTCTCGACCTTGAAATCTGCATCGGTCGGGCACCCCACAGGAACAAACATCTTCAAGAAGGGATCCAGTGTCGTTTCCTCAGTAGCAACAGACGAAACATTTTCCTCTTCAGCCGGTCGCGAGGCAGATGGAGTTTCATTTTGAAGAACTGACTTTGTGGTCTTCGCCAATTTTTTTGAAAGTTAAGGGAAAGGGGAATTTAAAAGGATATGCTTGATAATTTGGGATAAAGAACATAAGTTCTTATAAAGTGATTTTAGAGTAATTAGAAAGTTCATGTTTTGGAGTATAGAAATTTCTAAGGTACGAGGGCAAAAGTTTTGGAAGTAAAGATAGAATGCGATAATGATGGGTATTTGTAGTTTCTCGGTGATTGTTCATATCTAGGAGTGGCCGACCGGAAACTGACAGGCATTTAATGCCATTAAGACTTGACTGATGAGATGTTTTGACTGTTTTGTCTTTTCTGTCGCAAACAATGGAGATCGGGATCGGAAGTTCATGTCATTTCTCGTCGTCTAATCTCCTAAAAATAAGGGGACTACCTGTATACCGTCAAAGTCGAGATTGATTACAACTTGGTACATTTTCCTTAGAACGTGGCGATCACGGAATGGATATTGACCTCGAGTCTCACCGAGCTAGAACTTTAGGTCAGAAGACCTGCCTTCGAGGAATGTTGATTTCGGTATCGACCTTAGCGTCGAGCGACCTCGGAGATAACAAACGGAAGACCGAAATATCCATGACCGACCGGATATTGCGGCAAGAAGCTCGGCGCATATCACCAAGGAACCGGCAATAAGCAGATCTAGTTATTCTTTTACCTTTTATGGAAATGTACCTAGAGTAAGACTCCTCTACTATATAAATGGGGGTCTGATAATTCACTGGACAT
>AWOL01S0012390.1:5361-47900 GCA_000715115.1 Nicotiana otophora
TATATATATATATATATATATATATATATATATATCTATGCTTCGTGTTAAAAATAATGCCTTCAGTTCCATTAGTCTTTGACGCCTTCAATAGATGGAATAGTATTTTATTAGGTTTAATGGAGAACACAAACTGGAATGGAATGTTTCAAATGGAACAAATGATATGAAGAATATATGGTTGAATCCAACTAGTTTTGGATTGAGTGTAGTTATTGGTGATTATTATTGTAATGAAAACAAAACTGCTTGTGAGGAGCAAAATCTTGCATTATCTATGGTGATACCATGTTTTGACAATTGGTGTATCTCTTTAGTGTTATTCCATACCATGATGCCAACATGATGAGCTACATATAATTGACTATCTAATTATCTTAATCTCGAGCTGATCATGTTTTGGTTGGTTTATTGATTTATCTCCACATTCTTATGGCTATTTCTTTTATTATCTTGTCAATGTCTTACTTATCTATAGTTTCAAAAGTGACGACATATTTAGGCCTTGAACACCTAATGCATTGAGATACTGACATTAGGACAGGTTATTACAGTTGTATATCATCATCTTTCGAATGCAAACTGCTTTTCTTCTTACAAACACTTTGTTCTGCCTTCCACATCTGTAGATTGGACAAGGTACGTACAGCAGTGTTTATCGTGCGCGTGACATCGAGACTGGTAAAATGGTTGCCCTGAAGAAGGTGAAATTTGACAATTTCCAGCCAGACAGTGTCAGATTTATGGCCCGAGAAATAACAATTCTTCGCAAACTTGACCATCCAAATATCATGAAGCTGATCGGAATAGTCACTTCTCGGTTATCATGTTGCATATACCTTGTTTTCGAATACATGGAACATGACCTCTCTGGACTGTTGTCATGTCCTGACATCAAGTTCACTGATTCACAGGTTTGTTAATATTTAAGCTATGACTCTCTAGTCTCTACCATTAAATTTGGTGTTAAGGTCACTGTTTGAATATCTTGACTTGCAAAAAGGAAAAGAACATCTCAATTTTTTTTTCTTTTTTTGGATGGAAGTAGATCAAATGCTATATGCGGCAGCTGCTGAGCGGACTAGAGCATTGTCATTCCCGAGGTATAATGCACCGAGATATTAAAGCATCCAACGTTTTGATAAACAATGAAGGAATTCTAAAGATAGCAGATTTTGGTCTTGCAAATTTCCTTAGTGCTAGGCACAAGCAACCACTAACCAGCCGCGTAGTGACTTTATGGTATCGACCTCCTGAACTTCTGCTGGGATCCACAAATTATGGGCTAACGGTGGATTTGTGGAGTGCTGGTTGTGTTTTTGCAGAACTATTTTTCGGGAGGCCTCTCCTGAAAGGGAGGACTGAGGTATGTGGTTTTTTAGAAGTTTAGTATTGCCTTTGATAACATTTCCTACATAGTTCTCATAGCAGCTTGGACAAATGGGACACAATGAAGCTACACTACTAGAATATCAATGAAAAATGATTGTTTGATATTATGTTACTCCTGTGCCAAAGTAACCTTTTAATGTTACTGATTTTAGTCAATTATGAAAAAGTATGTTTCTCTACTTTTTGCAGGTTGAACAATTGCACAAAATCTTCAAGCTCTGTGGTTCTCCATCTGACGAATACTGGAGAAAGTCTAAACTTCCACTTGCGACAATTTTTAAACCCCAACATCCTTATGAGAGTACACTCCGAGATAGATGTAAAGAATTACCAAAAACCGCTGTCAACCTTATAGAAACACTTCTTTCAATTGACCCTCATAGACGTGGAACTGCTTCATCTGCTCATGATTCTGAGGTAAGTCTTCATTCGGATAGCAGTCCATGAATCTTTTTCTTGGCACTACTGAAGACTGAGTTTCCTCGATCAAACTCTGTTTTTTGTGACTGTCCTGTTTCCATATTCAACTCATAATTTGGACAACATTTAAGACAATTCTCCAACGTGCTAATATTTTGGTTCAACATTTGTCGTATACCTTTCTTCAGTATTTCAGTACAAAGCCTTATGCTTGTGACCCGTCAAGCTTGCCTAAGTACCCCCCGAACAAGGAAATTGATGCAAAGTTCCGAGAAGAAGCGCGGAGGTGAATTACTTTCTTCTTTGTCCTTCATAGAAAGCATTTTTTGCTTGTAGTTCCTCAAATTGACGGCTTGTCATCTGGATGGTACAAATATACTAATATAGTAAAAGCCAACAAACTTAATCTTCATCTATATGCACAAAAAGAAAGATGATTCTTCGCTGTTCCTTCACTAGTTCGAGTACTAGTTCAACATTATAGCCTAAACATATCTATTTCATCCATCTCCAACTGCTTAATTTTGAGCAACTCCACTCCTATGATTCACTTATCTTCCCCTTAGTTTAGAAGCTTAATCTGATCTGCAACCTCTTACATTTTCAGAAAGAAGGCCAGTTCCACAGTGAAAGCATCTGGAGCTTCAAGAGATTCAAGAAAGGTGCATAACGCTCTTCAAAAATCGAGCAACTTCGGCATAGTGGTCTCAACTGAGGTCTTTGTCCAGTCTCTCATACAGATACATTACGTATTGATGGTGTATTGACACACTTCCTTTTTATTTATGAAGGAAGCTGAAGCCAATATTCACAATGGCCGTAGAAACAATGGTGGTAGCGGCCATATTTCTAAAGGAAAAGGAGCTACCGTGGCACGTATATCAATGAAACCATCTTATGATACAGTGTCAGAGGCTTCTCAGGCGACCGAAGAATCTCAAGGCGAAAGCATTCGATCTGTCCCAGCTCAAATTACAGCGTCAAGTGGCGTTACCTGGGCGAAAAAGAGAAAGCAAGATTCTGCAGCCACAAGGCCACATCCACAGGACAATTCAAGAAGTCAAAAGTTGGTTGCCTTTGATCTTTCCAATGTACTACATGCTGCAGATACCTCGGATTTAAACATGCAAGATAGTTATGACTTTTCTAGCAGGATCAACACTGAAGCCAGAGGCTGCGACAATGACGCCACACATTCTATTGGCAGGCAATATACTCACGAGTCTCAAGAATTGTCAGAGGTTAGTATCCTCGATCTATTATACAACCACCACCACCACGCCTTAGTCCCAAACAAGTTGGAGTCGGTTATATGTATCCTTAGAGATGTTATATGATCTTAGAACTAAGAAAATAAGGACACCTTATTGCATTTCAAAAGGCAAGTCTTTATTAGCAACCGACGATGAACCTTTCCTGCTAAATGGAGTAACTTAAATATCATGTAATGCAATAGAAGGTTAATTTTCTTGCTTCTGCAGCCATGTTACTTGTGAAACCTAGTATTCGTAAAGGCCCAAAAGTAGCAATATTACAGAATATCTATGTTGGAGATAAAGCTGTATATCTTTCTAAATGAAACAGGACTACAATGGCAAACAAAAAAGGGTTGGGTTCTCAGGACCATTGATACAACAGAGGAGTGATGCAAAGCACGATAATCAAACTCGCCAAGATGGTCGCAGATCCCGGTTTTATAGAGGTAAAGACATTCTATATCTGGTGGTTTCTCTTTCTCACTACAGAAAATCCATAAAGAACCATTGCTTTTTTATAGAAACCTCAACCAAATTTGGTTTGTTTCTGTAGATTTACAATGAGAATGAGCTGGAAGTGCATCCTGCATCCCTTAGCCAGTGAAGTAACTCGGGAGAATTTTTTGTTGATCGAGAAAGAAAATCAAAGTCTGTTAAGCTATGTGGCTATTTCATTTCATTTTTGCCCTGGCCACTCTATTTATGAAGGGATTGGCGTCGTGGTAAACTCTGACCCTTGCAACTATATTTTTCTGGCAAATCATTTGGGAAATTAGTAAAGAGATCGTGCAGACAAAAACATTTACTGGTGAAAGACAGTTTTTATACCAAATATGATGGAATCACTAGAATCTCGGTGCTGAAATCCTGGAAGTGGTTGGCGGAATCGGAATTTGATAATATGCTGGAGAATCGCAACATGTATGCCCCAATTTGTTTTCCTTCCATTTCTTGATTAGTGTCTAGGCTTCCCTTATTGTAATTGGAAAATATGTATACACACATATATACCATTAGTTGACATGTTTATATATACTAAAAATTCCAGTATTCCACCATCCTTTGTGTCTTTGATAATTTATGTATTGTGTCTTTGATAACATGTGTGTGTATATATATATATACATGTATATATATATTCGGATCCAATTGATTATACGGAAGATTGTTGAACGAGGATGGGACAGTGATCTCGTCCAATTCACACCCAATTAAGGAATATGAAACTGTCGCTACAATAATAGAACCCAACGCGAGTCGGGGTCGAATCCACGGGGAGTTTAAAGTGGGTGTTGAGGTAAACACTCAAGAAAGAACTCGAAATAACTAAATTTAGCTTCCAAACAAAAATGGGTAAATGTTATCTAAATTAACTACTAAGAGACTTAACTAACTAATGAGCAAATAATGATTGAAATGTGTTTTTTGATGTTTTTATCAAATAGAGAAAGGCCTGGGGTTGTAACCTTAACCTAAGTGTAAACCTAATGGATAGAGTAAATCTATGCTTGCTTGGTAGATTGGGGATTGTTATGACTCTCAATACACAAGTACTCACTCAATACGTCTCGGTTAAAGAGTGATTATGCCCAAATTGACTTTCTCAAGACCAAAAGGGTAGTATGTGAGTCCAAATTGGATTATCCCTATCTCTAGTTCATATCCTTTAATCAAACTAATCGAAACTTCAATTAGCTCAATTTATTGTTGACCAAGTTTTCCTAGACTAAATTCCTCTTTCTCAAGTAAGAACAAAGTCAAATAGGCATGAATCATTATTTGCAACCATTAATTCTAAATATAAAGCATAAACAATGCTAAATAACATTAATCCAACCAATAACAAGCATTAATATTAAACACTCATAAGTTTTACACACTAGGGTTGGATTACAACCTTAGATAAAATCTAGCTACTCATAGTAATTAACATAGAAAAATGAAAAGAAAAAGTAATTGAAGACATAAAACTAAAATTAAAGTGAAAAAGTAATTGATCTTCTCTAGTTGTAGCTCAAGGTTGCCCAAAGTGGCTAAAACTAACTACCAGCTATTGCTACGGTACAAAAGATGTCCTAAAAAGGTGTTTCACATCAATTTATAGTGCTTTGAAATTTCCGACAAAAATACCCTTTAGAGGGTTCTGCGGCCGCACTTTATCAACTGCGGTCCACACTTTGGTAGGTTACTGTTGTGAGTACCTTCAGTTGGATGAGTTCTGCGGCTGCACATAAGCTTCTGCGGCCGCACTAAATTGCTGCAGACCGCACTTTGAGGAGGCTTCAGACTTGTTCAGTTGCGTCTTCTCTAATCTTTCTGGCATTATCAGTGCGAACCTTAAGTGCGACCGCACTTTTTGGTTTGCGGACCGCACTTCTGCTTGATATCCCTAAAGCTTCAGTTTCTCCTTTGCGGCTGCATGTCATCTTCTGCGAGCCGCATTTGCTTTTGCGGACGCAGATGAAATTCTGCGGACTGCACTGTTCTTTGCATTTCTCCTCTTGATTGATCTGACTGGAACATCTCCTCTTTAAGTTAGATTTCTTCATTGAGCTCACATTCTCCAGCGCACCTGCAATTCACCCATATATATTAGATTATGGGACAAAAATCTTTACTTTCGGATTAAAACTAAAGCAAGAAGGTACTAATAAGTGGTTAAAATTTACACTTATCAACTTCCCCAAACTTAAGTCTTTGCTAGTCCTCAAGAAACTAGATTAGTTCCATCCTTCCCTCAGTGAATGATCATTTCAAAGAGTCACCTTTAAGTCATTCATACTCAGTTGGGACCAACAATTATCGACAATACTCATGCATTCTAAATAAGGTGTCAAATTTTTCAAAAATGTGCAACTTGCATGTAACTCTAGTGTGACATTTGAGCCTCGAGAATTGAGTTCATTCATCAAGGATTCTTGTTCTTTCATGTAAATCATGTTGGACTCCAAACTCTTCCTCTTCTAACTTCCATTTGCCCTGCTCACTTCAAGTTTTAACATTCAATTTCTAGAGCAACAAAGGTTTCACTCTTCTCTCACAAAGGAATGTCACAAGTTAAGCTTCAAGTACCATAGGCTTTCCCCTCATGTAAATCTCCACTAATATAAGCATACTCGGTTGGAAATAAAATAGGTTTCTTTCGGGTTGTAATGAAGGCTTTTAGATCGGGGTATGATACTATATGGGATATAAGTAGTTACACCCTTCCTTAAGCACTTCACATCTCATTTCTTGGCTCACATTTGTCAAACCTTAGAGGTATTTCTTTTTCTTGGGGGCTAGAGAAACTTGCCATCACTCTTTATTGCCAATTTTATTCTTTTTCTCCCTTGATATTTATACTAGAAGTACTTGCCTCATTTAATTTCATCAATCTCCATTTTTGTCCTCTTTTTGGACTTCTTTTTGTTCTCATTACTTTCTTTTCTTACTTTCTCTTTCACGGAGATCATTTTTTTTCCTCTCTTTTCAATGACTTGATACCTCTTTTTGATTTCTTAACTCCCCCCTCCCCAAACTTAGGCTTTGAGCCACTTACTACATATGAGTGGGGGTTCGAGTTCCAGGGAAGATTATGTTCAAAATAGGTTAAGGCTTGTAGCATGGTTATCAACAGAGAAATGCTAAAGGCTCAAAGAGGTTGACTAGGGGTAATGATCATATGGTGGCAATAGAAAACTCAAACGGTCCAAGGAAAGCCTACAATCATCTTTCAAACCAAGCAAACTTAAAATTTCGCATTGAAGCACATTCGGGGCAAGTTCTAGATTATTCACTCAAGTACTTGTACTAGAAACAAAATATCATCTCACCTCCCATGCAACTAGACCGTAAAACAAGATAGAGTCTAAAACCTACAACAATCACAATCAAGTTAAAGATCTCTATGGTATGGTCCACTCAACCACCTAATGATTATGAAAGACAACTCAAGAGCCTCAAAATCACTTTTACTAGATCTACTTCTTTCAATAATCTTGTCTCGAACCATAAGCATGCAATTAAGTATGTTGGTGCCACATGAAGCATAAATAACTCGTTCTCATAGACTAACTTGATTAGGTCTTTTATTCATTACTACTTACTACTACTGTTACCTAAACATAAATCGAACTCATTTCCTTAAGAAAGTTATCACACTATACGTCCTCGGGAAGAGTCACCCGATTCACACAAGAAATCACCTTTGGAAAGAACCGTGACATTAAGATAACCAAAATCTTATTATCAATAAAAGAAGGAAAAGCATAAAATTTATACTATCAAAACAATCAAAATTAAATATTACTACTAAATGTAACAAACTACTAAAGCTAAACAAAATAAAATCATCCAATTATTACATCCAGTGTCATAAAATGTATCAATCATCAAATATAGAATGCTCCACCCCCCAAATAAAAAGAAACATTGTCCCTAATGCTTAGCAAAATAAGATCAAAGGGCAGAGAGGGGCGAAGAAATTCCCTAAGGGTCCTCAGTCATCATGGTATCAGTCCGAGGCAGCTCAGCTAACTGAATAGTGTCATAATCCTCTACGGGAGCTGCATGAGAAGTAAACATATCACGCACCGCAGCAGCAATGCTAAATGCAAGGAAAGGCTCCTCAGTCTGAGCAGTGGGATCCTCATGAGAATGTTGATTCGGGGGAGGCCAGGTGGGGTCCAATAACATGTTGCCAGCCTCAGCTATCTTAGTCACCTCATCTCGGAGTGAGTCAACTAACTTCTTGCTGGCCTGTGTCTTTCTCATCTTCTTCACGTGCTTTGTCAACCGCTCAATCACTGCACCGTGCTATACCAGTGTTTCCATAATCACCTTCTGGTTGTCCAAGACCTTTGTGAGCTTCATGTCAATGTCTGAAGGGTCCGGCTGTGTAGAGGTCTACCTTGCAACTGAACTAGATATCTCAAACAGCTTTGAAGTAGTTATCTGCATTCAGTTGTTGAGACTCATTAGCATATGAGAAACCCGTAAGGCAGACAATGGGTCCGTAGGCAAAGTCACCGGCCTCAGAGCTGGTCTACGGGCTAGTAATGACTCAGGAATAACAACTCTAATACTGGTGGTAGGCTCAACTGAAGTAGAAAGGATCTCAGAGGGACTAGGGGCTACTACTACCGGCTCATCAGACTGGCCAGCAGTAGAGGTAGGATGACTACTCTTCTTCGGGTTCCTTGGGTCTTGCAACTTATACAGATCAAAGGGACCGACTGGCTTGACCTTGGCAAATGGCCTGGAATCCACCTTCGAGTCTGTCAAGTACTTAGTGATGGTGCTGGGGTAGGGGTAGGAAGTGTTACCCTACTGTGCCACAAGAGAGATATTGGCCGACATTAGAGCACCCACATTGATTGGGTACCCGACCATGATAGAAGGTACCATCATTGCTCTTGCCAGCGACAAGTTATTATCATTCCGGCACAGGTCAAGTATGGTGCACACAAAGGTCTGCCACCTTTTTTCCTCAAAACTCAGAGCCTGGCGGATGATTGACACTTCTGCACCTATCCAAAGGGGAGTAGGCCAAGGTGGAAGAATCTCTGCGAGCCATGGTCTAACCTCCTCCTTCTCGGTCAACTTAGCCAAATACTCTTTCGGCTCTACTTCTTCAAGTCCGAGGTAAGTTTTTAGGGTGCGTTGATCAAATTTTACTTTAAGATTATGGACTTTGGTGACCTTTGTCCCTTTAACAATATGCGCCATGTTAGCGTAGAACTCCCGGACAAGGTGTTCCTTGACATCTACCTGCATCACCCCTTCCTCTTTGTAAACTGCTCCAAGACAGCCAGATTGTATTTGTCTAAATTCTTGGTGAGGAATTTCCTTTTGTGAGCAAGGTATCTTTCCATCCACGACATTCGGAAGTCTGTATAGGCCTATAGGTTCAAAAACCGATCTTCCCAGACCACCTTCTTCTTTGTTCGCACTATGCCATTTCTTGCACTTTTTCACTCTCTTCCATCATCAGGGGCATCATCAGACTCGGAGTTCTGAGCAGCTGCATTTGACTCATGACCGGTACTAGCTGAAACCTAAGAGGTGTTTTGTGATGTATAAGGTACAACTTAGGGATCAGACTACCCCTCATTGTGCTCTTCAGGTATAGACACAGAATTCCCTTCGGAGGCCTCCCTTTGTGCTCTTTCAGTAGAGACACAGAATTTCCTTTCGAGGCCTCCCTAGATGGGATATAAGAACTTGACTTTGAGAGGCTTCTACCTCTCCCTCGGCCTACAGTTGTTTTATTTTATATGGCCTTCTGTGCACTTGGGTGCATGGCACTTCTGCCTCCACCTTTCCCTTGTTCACCCCTTCCTTTAGATAACTCTCTTCTTCCTCTTGATTGCACCATTGTCTGTGTATGCACAAAGAGAGTTGATAGTTGATATACAAGTTGTAAAGAAATTAAGAGCCATGTTAGCATTGGAGGGCACCATTGAAGCAGTAGGGTTTCAAGTTTGTAGCATGCAGTAGATAGGGGTAAAGTGCGGTCCGCACAATTTTAAGTGAGATCCGCAAAGAGGAAGCGTGTTCTGCACAAATCCAAGTGTGGCCGCACTCCTGCATAACTGTGCCAAATCCTCAAAGAGAAGTCTATGATGGACAGTGCAGACCTGCATCTATAATCGCAAAAATCTAACCGTGGGCCGCACAATTATATTTGCGGTCCGCACTTGAGTAAAAGTACTCAGGTCTTCAGATAAGAAGTTCTCTGATTCACAATGGGAACCTCCCTTAGCGGCTGCAAATATTCAACTGCGGTCTGCATAAATAAAATGTGGACGCACAATTAGGGCAGCAATCAATTTACCTAAATCTAAATTTTGCGGACCTCACAATATCAAGTGCAGTCTGCACAATTGAGAATTGTGACGGATGACAGTATTTTCTACCTAGGTTATGTAATTAAATGTTCAATCCTTTTGGGTAACATAGTAAAGGCATAAACACAAGTAAAGGATGTAATCACATATGGCCTAAAAAGAAGTTAAAAAGGCAAAATAAATTCTAAAAGAAAAATAACAAGATTGAAGTGATGCATACCAGATTGTACTAGTGTAATAAGATTGAAGTGAGTGTGGGAGGCTATTTCCGATCACAAGGTGCAAGCGCGTAGTTCCTTCTTAGAGTGTCAGTTGTGAAGTGAAAGTTGCAAAAATGTAAATAGGGACACTACTATGCTATTTATACTCACATGGTGGGCAAGGTGAAAGAGGGTGAGTGCATCCGCAAAATTTCAAATGCCGTCCTCACTCTATTACCTGTGCGGTGGAGAGTATGCAGTTGTACAGTTTGTACTTTTTCAAGTGCGGCCGTATGTCTGTCAACATAGTTTAAGTGACTTCTCTAAGAGTGCTCTTCTGCCACCGAGTTCAACCAGAACTCACATTTGGAAAATTTGGCGTTCAACTTGTGATCCCAAAGTGTGTGTAGGACCATTCGCAAATTCTCAACGTGCTCTGCTTCTAATCGATTATACACCAAGATATCATCTATGAACACGATCAAAAAGACATCCAGAAATGACCAAAAAATTCGGTTCATTAGATCCATAAAGGTTGCTGGTGCATTGGTTAAGACAAAGGACATAATGAGGAACTCGTAGTGGCCATATCTGGTCTGGAAGGCTGTCTTTGGAACATCTTCTTCCTTGATTCTTAGCTGATGATACCCAAATCTGAGGTCAATCTTTGAAAAATGCTTAGCACCTTGCAATTTATCAAACAAATCATCGATCCTGGGAAGCGGATACTTGTTCTTGATAGTTACCTTATTCAGTTGCTGGTACTCAATACACATCCTCAATGAACCATATTTCTTTTGAACAAATAGTACTGGGGCTCCCAACGGGGAAGTGCTGGGTCGAATAAAACCCTAATCAATAAGGTCCTTCAGTTGATCTTTTAATTTCTTCAACTCGACAAGAGCCATCCTATATAGGAGGGATCTATATCGGCTGCGTATCGAGTGGCACATTGATGGCAAACTCAATTTCCCTCTCGGGTGGAATACCCGGGAGCTCATCCGGGAATAGATCGGGAAATTCACTAACGATCGGAACTGACTGAGGGGTGGGAGGATTTGCCTCCGCATCTTGCACCCGCACCAAATGGTATAAACATCCTTTTGTGATCATCATTTGAGCTGTAAGGTAGGAAATAAACTTCCCTTTTTGGTTCCATTCAATAATGGGCTCTCCCAGAAAGTTAAAACAGACAAACTTTCTTCCAACAATCAATTATGGCATAACAAGAGGCCAACTAATCCATGCCCATAATAACATCAAATTCCACCATTTCTAATTCATTCAAATCAGCCGAGGTATGGTGATCTTGAATCACAACATCACAACCTCGGTATACCTTCCTAGCTACCATGCACTCACCCACGGGCGTGGACACTTCAAACAATTGTCATTACAATTCAAGTACTTTACCACATTTACTAGCAACAAATAGAGAAATATATGACATAGTAGAACTCCTGAATATACCAAAGTATACACACCAATAGAAGACACGGATAATGTATCTATGACCACGTTTGGTGATGACTGTAGATTTGATGACCTAACAATGCATAGCTATGATTCTACTGTTTCCCACCCAGACTAGACATTCCACCTCGACCTCTACCTCTTCCCGCTAGTAGTTGCATACCTTGCTCACAAGGATCTTTTGTAAATGAAGAAGCTGGTGCTGACCCCGTTGGCGGTATCACGCCACCCACATTTCTTACTTGGCAAAACCGTATGTTATGACCGGGTTGCCAACAAGAATAGCAAAAATCTGAACCCTGACGACAATGCCCAAAATGATTTCGATCACATCGGTCACAATGCGGTACCAGAAGCCTCATCTTACTAGGGTCTCCACTATATTGTGAGCTCTGCCCTCGGGGATTCTGACCCTAACCAGAGTAGGTGATCCGATCACGACGCTGACCCTAGAACTGTGATGTCGTATTAGCTCCTGGGTGATATGGATGCCAAGGGAACAAAGGTCTAAATTCACCTCGTGACTCTCCCATATCACCTATAGACTGGGCTCTCTTATGTTGGCCTTTGTCATGCTCTCGAGCGGCTTGTTGCTGGCTCTTACGATCGTACAGGTTTTGCGTATAGGCTTGTATACGGTCAATATCCATAATCGAATTCAAAGAAGCTGTGGTGCATTCATTTATCAGATACAGTCCCAAAGCGCCCACAAATCAATTTACCCAATCACTCATCTTAGCCACAACTGAAGGATCATACTTAGCCAAGGAATTAAATTGTATGTTGTACTCACGAACACTTATATTTCCGTGCTCCAACCATAAGAAACTATCTTTCCTTGCTCGGCGGAGCTTAACAGGTGGATATTACTGCAAGAATGCCTCACAAAATTCCTTCCATCCTGCTGCTAGGGCAAGAGATCCCCTAGACTATTCCCAAGTCTCATACCAAATTACGGCTATACCTTGTAGTTTGTAAGAAGCAAGCTCTATGGACTCAGTATTAGTGGCATGCATAACTCGTAAAGTCCGCTGCATTTGATCTAGAAAATTTTAAGGATCTTCATTTGGATCTGTCCCTACAAACACGGGGGAGAGGGGGGGGGGGGGGGGTCTAAATTTATGAAATCGTGAACTCTCGTACTAACTACTATATCTGAGGTGGTAGGGGCCTGACGTTGGGCCTGGGAGGCTACTAACCGCGTCAACAACTGTACTGCACTTCTCATATCTAAATCTTGGTCAGAAGAAACTGAAGGAGGAATAAGAGGTGCATTAGTTTCCCTATGCTATTTTGGGGGTGGTGGTGTCGTCTCTGAAACCTGAGTACCAGTCTCATCGTGTGGTCCATGTTGATGCGTAGGGGTTGGTGGCACCTGACTGGTACCTTCTCCTACTTCTTCGTTCAATCCCTGAACAATTGCTTGACGTCTCGTAGTAGGCATCACTATAAACATAAACAATATGGGGATTAAAAACGAATACTTATGACTTAGCTCTATCGCACGATCTAGATAAAAAAAGAAGGGTATTCATCATAGATATCCCGTAGCCTCCTATTTATAAGTATGGTGCACAACATACCCATAAATAAGACTCTACTAGATATGACTTGCAAACTTCCTAGCATAGACCTGCTCTGATACCAAGTTTGTCACACCCCAATCTTGAGAGGTGTGACCGACACATGACACCCGAAGGTCCGTGTGATTTGATGCCATACTTAGACCTTGTAACATAGAATCTGGGCCAACTAGGCCTTCAAGTAAACATTTAAATGAACACAACTGGTTTGGGAAAAGACCTTAGCATTGATATATTTACACATACATATAAAGATCTGTTCCCATTAGAGTTACCGTCATCTTTTACACATACCAACCGCTAATCTAGTTTGCAATCCTCTGAGAGCATCGAAACATAACACATGTACACAACTTAGTCGGGACATGGCCCCTCCGTACCCAATATAACTGGTACATGCACTTCGATACCTAGTAACCTCTGAATAGCAACTCCGAAAAAGTGGGGTGCATGACCAGTCAGCTAGAACCAACATCCTACTAGGGAGGGACGTCACCGAGTCTTTCTGCACCTGTGGGCATGATCACATCGCCCAAAAGAAAAGGGCGTCGACACAGAAAATGTATTGAGTATGCAAGACTAAGAAAAGATGTAAAAATCAGTGACATAACGTAAGAGATATGGGTACTTGATTTCAACATGAATACCGAAGACAAGACACCGGGGGAATAAACTGTAGAAGCCATAAACTTGAAAAGATACAAACTTTATGAAGAGTTAAGCCACTGGAAACTATATGTTAAATACAATATAGTATTATTTAGCCCTTCTTTTGGGGCATATTGCTTCATATCATACCCGGCCTCACAGAGGAGTCAATAAAATTTATTTCTTTTGTCACATCATACCCGACCTCAGGAGGTCTTGATCGTACCCAGCCACATGAGGGCTCAGTGGTGTCTTACATTATATCATTTTGTACTCAGCCTCATAAAGATCTTGGTCGTACCCAGCCTCACAAAGGTTCGATAATGTCTCACATTGTATCTTCATACGCAACTAATCAGTGGTTGCACAATAGGTATTGTACCTGGCCGTCTATAGCACGTCTCGGTAATTTAAACTAGATACATATAAATATAAGTACAATGAAAAGTCAATTTCAAGAGATATTAAGTTTAGACTTAGAAAGCATCATACATTCTGAACTCAAGATACCAACTGGGAACATTTCAGACTGTGAAAGTAATGCTATCGACAAGGATGAACAAGAACAGGGACAATATCATAGACATGGACTCAGAAGCAACAAAATTCTTAAAATACAAAAAACCTTTAAAGGAAGAGAGAGAGAGAGAGAGAGAGAGAGAGAGAGAGAGAGAGAGAGAGAGAGAGAGAGAGAGAGAGAGAGAGAGAGAGAGAGAGAGAGAGAGAGAGAGAGAGAGAGAGAGAGAGAGAGAGAGAGAGAGAGAGAGAGAGAGAGAGAGAGAGAGAGAGAGAGAGAGAGAGAGAGAGAGAGAGAGAGAGAGAGAGAGAGAGAGAGAGAGAGAGAGAGAGAGAGAGAGAGAGAGAGAGAGAGAGAGAGAGAGAGAGAGAGAGAGAGAGAGAGAGAGAGAGAGAGAGAGAGAGAGAGAGAGAGAGAGAGAGAGAGAGAGAGAGAGAGAGAGAGAGAGAGAGAGAGAGAGAGAGAGAGAGAGAGAGAGAGAGAGAGAGAGAGAGAGAGAGAGAGAGAGAGAGAGAGAGAGAGAGAGAGAGAGAGAGAGAGAGAGAGAGAGAGAGAGAGAGAGAGAGAGAGAGAGAGAGAGAGAGAGAGAGAGAGAGAGAGAGAGAGAGAGAGAGAGAGAGAGAGAGAGAGAGAGAGAGAGAGAGAGAGAGAGAGAGAGAGAGAGAGAGAGAGAGAGAGAGAGAGAGAGAGAGAGAGAGAGAGAGAGAGAGAGAGAGAGAGAGAGAGAGAGAGAGAGAGAGAGAGAGAGAGAGAGAGAGAGAGAGAGAGAGAGAGAGAGAGAGAGAGAGAGAGAGAGAGAGAGAGAGAGAGAGAGAGAGAGAGAGAGAGAGAGAGAGAGAGAGAGAGAGAGAGAGAGAGAGAGAGAGAGAGAGAGAGAGAGAGAGAGAGAGAGAGAGAGAGAGAGAGAGAGAGAGAGAGAGAGAGAGAGAGAGAGAGAGAGAGAGAGAGAGAGAGAGAGAGAGAGAGAGAGAGAGAGAGAGAGAGAGAGAGAGAGAGAGAGAGAGAGAGAGAGAGAGAGAGAGAGAGAGAGAGAGAGAGAGAGAGAGAGAGAGAGAGAGAGAGAGAGAGAGAGAGAGAGAGAGAGAGAGAGAGAGAGAGAGAGAGAGAGAGAGAGAGAGAGAGAGAGAGAGAGAGAGAGAGAGAGAGAGAGAGAGAGAGAGAGAGAGAGAGAGAGAGAGAGAGAGAGAGAGAGAGAGAGAGAGAGAGAGAGAGAGAGAGAGAGAGAGAGAGAGAGAGAGAGAGAGAGAGAGAGAGAGAGAGAGAGAGAGAGAGAGAGAGAGAGAGAGAGAGAGAGAGAGAGAGAGAGAGAGAGAGAGAGAGAGAGAGAGAGAGAAATAGATAGATAGAGAGAGACTTACGCCAAATCATGCCAAGAAAGAAAGTTTCCCTACATATCTTGTTGACGAATTAGCGATACTTCTGCTTCTAACAAATCTCCAGAATCAATACAACAAGATGATAGTTATATTAGCGGTGATCCCAAGCTCCTTCATCCTAGATTCTTCTATATTCACCTTTGACCTTGACTTATATTGTTTGGGAATTCTAAAGGGGGCTTGAGAGAATTTGGGAGACAATCTAAAATGGGTGATATCTTCTAGAATAAGAGAGAAAGAACTACTCTAGCTTTTTATACCATACAAATCTAGAAAATTTCGTTGCTCCACATGCAAAATAGGTTACCCTGCCCCGGTTACAGCATCCGGTGGGACAGCTGGTGCAAGCCTGCAGAAACATGTAATCCCCTTTTCCGTCACAGACATCGTCAGACTATTGGCTAGGCTAAAATCAAACTCACAAATCTTTAATTTTCAGGTGTGGGGTGTAACACCGAGTAACCCGAGCGCGTTTCAATGCGTTATGTGAAAACTGGCAAAAGTTGAGTTTCACGTTGAAAATTTTAGGTTTTGATGATCGATTCTTGATACTTGATGTTATTTTAGTGATTTGAGTTAGTGAATGAGTTTGTATGATGTTATTTGTAACGACCCGGCCGGTCATTTTGAGCTTTAGCATTCTATTCGGTGGTTTGAGACTCTGAGCATCTTCATATTATGTATTATGACTTGTGTGTATAATTGGTTTCGGTTTTTGAGCGGTTCAGGATTGATTTGGAAGAATGATTCTCGTTTTAGAAGCTTTAAGTTGGAAGAGTTAACCAATGTTTGACTTTTAGGTAAATGGACTCGGAATCGGGTTTTAATTATTTCAATAATATAATGATTTTGGACATGTCCACAAAGTTTGATTAAATTTCGATGATTTATGAATAAGTTTGAGTTGTACGATGGTTGGTTTTGTTTTCAACGTCGATTTGAGCATAAATTTTACCAATTGAGCAAACGGCCTTTGATTCGTGTTTTAACAAAATCATTATATCCGTATCATAATTTTGAAACCATAGCAACTGAAATCATTAAGTTTCGACATCGTATGAGGAATTTATGTTCATTTTACTAAGAGTTGGGTTGCTAGATTTTTCAGATTAACTACAAAATTATCATTGAATTCGTATTTAAAAATCTGCACTATTTTCAAATATTGAAACCAACACATCTCCTTCATTATAAGGTCAAATGGAGTAATTCAAAAGCCTAACTTGACTAAAATTTTATGAGGAATCCATTGGAGGCATAAAAAACGAGTTTTAGAATTATTTGGCACAAGAAATGAGGCAGAACAACTGGGCATTTTTGGCCATTAATGTTGTTAGAGTTTTTCTCATTTTGAATGTTTGGGATTGGGAGAATTCAAAGATACTCTTCAATTTTCTTCCATGGGGTAAGGTTTAAATCATAACTCAAGTATTTCTATTTGATTTATTCCCTTGGTTTAAGCTTTAATCGATGATTTTAATTGAAAACCCATTTAATTCTTTAAATCAAGACCTAGAGTTATGTCCTAAATTTTAAAAATTAAAATGAGTTAGAGGCGTTTATTTTTCGATTCCTTTAGGGGTATTGTTCTCCTATATTTGGAGAATAACATACTAGAATTTTGCGAGTTTTGGAGGAGTATTTCGGGAGATATGGGACCTAACTAGTGTGGGTTGGACTCTTGGGTTATGAACACCCCAAGCACGATGGTTTGGCGAATTGGTTGAGCTATCAGACTCCGATTGAGTCAATTTTCATTCGTCTGAGCTTGTATTGGTTTTGGCTTCGCTTGGGTAAGCTTGGATTCAGAATCCAAGATGGGACCGACATTAACTTTGTTGACGTTTTCGGGAAAATGTAAAGATCATAACTTTATTTATTGTAATTGATTTCTCTTGCATTGTTTGATGTTATTAGTCATTTTTGGTTAGATTTGAGCCATGTGGAGGCGAGGTTTAGGAGAGAAGCTATTTGAGAGAGTTGAGTTGGCCTAGTTGAGGTAAGTATCTTCCCTAACTTTGTGTGGGGGAAATAATCCCTTAGGATTTGGGTTGATTGTGCATTTGTGTTATGTGAAAGCCGTGTACGCAAGGTGACGAGTGGGAACATGGGCTATATGTGGTATTTGACCGGTTTAGATTATTTAGACTCTTTCCATGACTTTAATTAAATTTTCATAATATGTTATATCTTTCATTGTTAATCTACTCTTACATGCTCTATTTGACATTGTTAGCACTTGTTCTACCTCTTACTTGTTATTTTGCTCTTATATGCTTTAGTTGAAGTTGTTGTGTTCCTTCTTATCTTGTTACCTCTTAATTGTTGAATCACTTTTAATTGAAGTTGTTATTTTGTGGAATATCAACTTGTTGAGTTATTGGTGTTGAAGTTGTAATAGCCGTTATCACATTGAGGCGAAGTTGTTAATTGTTGAGATACCTTTTCTTGTTGAGCATTCTCATTCATTTGTTTATTATTGAAATTCTTATACACATTATGGTTGAGCTATGGGCTATTTGTCGTGGAAATATTGGTGTTGTTGACTTTGTGGTAAGTTGTGGCATATGGGCACTTGTGGTGCGAGTTGTGATTTTATTGTGATATTGATACACATGCAATGGTATAAGACTAGGGGTTGATATGAATGTGGTGAGATAAGGTGGACTTGATATGCGTGTTGCTAGTAGGGGAACTACTTGAAGCCACGCGGTGAGGTAAGGTGGGCTAAAACGCGTGTATCTATTTCGAAAAAAATGATTTTCAAAATTAAATGTAAGGCTCATGCGGTGATATAAGGAAAGATTGTGATTGAAATTGTGAAATGTGAATACGAGGCGGTACCTCAGTTGTGATTTTCATTGTACATTCCATGTTGGAACAACTTATTGATTTGAACGGTCATTGTTCTTCCTTCAATCATCCATCCGCATTTTGATTGTGTTTCGTTATTCGTTGTTATCATGGTGTTGGAACGATTGTGGTTTCTTGTGTGAGTCATTCATTCTACGTGATTTGTTGTGTTGCTTTAACATGCCAATCTGTGCCTCTGTTATAACTTGGTGAATTGATTGTCAATGTGAATTTAATTGCGTGGAGTCACTATATCATATTCTTTTGAGTTTTGGTAACATAATGGTTTAAATAAAAGAAATATTAACATGCTTTATTCTATGTGCCTCTTAAGATAGAACTCGTTATGTCAGTCGGTGCCCTATTATTCTAAATGGTTATCGCACTTTCACTATAATTGGGTTCTCAAATTATACTCATCACCTTGTTAGATGTTTATCTTACTTAAAATTGTTATCATATATTTCCTTAACAAATTCTATATTTAATTCGTTAATTTAACTTATGTTGTGTTTTATTAAAAAATGATACTTTTACTCAATTTTATTTCTTTCAAAACTAAACCAATCGTATACTCTGTTTCATATAAATTGTATATTATTTTACTTTACTTGATTTCTAAAATAAAGTCATTATTTCATTTGACACCTTATTTTATTCAAGATTTTTATTTTGTTTTATGGTACTTAAATATATCTTTCGCTCATCTAAATTAATATTTATCACAGTTAGAAAGTACATGGTAGCACGTGGGCTTTGCTGTGGGAAGTGGTTGTTATTGTGGGCATGAGGTTCCATATGTGTAAGATTTGGAAATTGTTGTCCATGACTTGTGGTTTATGAGGTGTAGTGCCTCGGGATAATTCTTGTTGTAAGTTCATGCATTGGGAGCGATTTGATTATTTGAGTTGTCACTCATTTTTCCTTATTTGAGTTCATTTACATCTCATCGATGTTCTGATTATGTTGTTTCTTTATTACTTACTTCCATTTATGTTACTATTACTTCATTGTTGTTTGTAAATCAATAATTTTTATACCGTTGGTCTTACATTAATGTTCTTTACATTGTTAGCTTATGTATATCTTGAACAGGTTTCTATGTCTAGTAGGTGTCTTGACCTGGCCTCGTCACTACTCTACCGAGGTTAGGCTTGATACATACTGGGTACCATTGTGGTGTACTCATGCTACGCTTCTGCATAATTTTGTGCAGATCCAGGTATTTTGATTGTGTTGGTGTCACGATCCAATTTCCCCTCCGTATGACATCGTGACGATACCTAGTCTCTACGACTAGGTAAGCCTAATATTTTGCGGAATAATGAAATAAAAACATAAATTTAACAACTAACTGGGGTACCACACCCCTTGGCATGTACAATAACCAACTATTCAAAAATACACAGCAAATTTTCAAAATCCGAAACACCGTGAATCACAAACTACAGAAGGAAAATCTAGTGTCTCTATACATCAGAGTCTAACAAAAGGAAAATATAGAAGATAATGGACATGAGGAAGAGTAGAAGGGGACTCTGAGGTCTGCGGACGCGGTAGATATGACTTGAAGTCTCCAAAGCTGTCCTGGCTCACTGATAGTGTGGCTGATAAGGAGCACCTGGATCTGTACATGATGGAAAAATATGTGCAGAAGAGTAGCATGAGTATACCACAATTAGTACCCAGTAAGTGCCAAGCCTAACCTCGGTCGAGTAGTGACGAGGTCAGGTCAGGGCCCTACTGGTATATATATAATAAAACAAGGTAGAATGAAATACCGCAGTAAAATAAAGACTGAAATTTAACAAGAATGAAATCATAGAAGACAAAAGCTCGGTACACAGAGATAACAAGAGGGGATCTCCCGAGATACCGTCTCGTAGTCCCAAACGTAAATGTGTAGGGGAATCTCCCGAAATACCTTTCCGTAGTCCCAAAGTAAATATACAGTACATGGAGATCTCCCGGAATATCGTTCTATAGTCCCAAAGTAAATATCCAGTACAGGGGGATCTCCCGGATTTCTGTTTCGTAGTCCCAAAGTAAATATGTAGTACAAGGGATCTCCCGGAATACCGTTCCGTAGTCCCAAAGTAAATATGCAAGACATGGGGATCTCCCGGAATACCGTTTCGTAGTCTCAAAGTAAATATGCAAGACATGGGGATCTCCCAGAATACCGTTCCGTAGTCCCAAAAGTAAATATGCAGCTCAAACAATAGAATTAACAGCTACAACACAGAATCCTACAATTTAGACAAAGTACAAGTCAAGGAAAAGTAGGAAATTCACTAAACATGCTGCACGGAGTTCAGATAAGCAATTAAGGCAAGTAGACATGCTATTCTAAGCTAACATGATACTACACATGCTGGTGTAACTCAAATAAGAAGGAAAAAGGTTATTACTTAGCAGAAATCGGGTTTTTACAACAATTAGCCCGTATGCGTACTCGTCACCTCACGTATACGACGCTCACATATCAAAACAGTACCAAATTCTAAGGGAATTTCCCACACACAAGGTTAGGCAAGCCACTTACTTTGAACCAAGCTCAATCACTCGGTCACAATGCCTTTTCCACGAATATCCGGCTTCGAATGGCCCAAATCTAGCCAAAAGCAATTACATATCATAAATACAACCATAATAGACTCATCTAATTAATGAAATCAATACTTTAGCAAAAATTCCAAAATTCGCCCTACAAAGTCGACCCGGGCCCATGTCCCGAAATCGGGTAAAAGTCACAAATACGAACACCATTCACTTATGAGTTCACTCGTACCAAAATTATCCAAATTCGATGTTTAAATCCCAATCAAAACTCAGAAATTCGGTTAGCGAACTCTTCCCCCATGTTCCCAACTTTTCAATCTAAATCCGAAATTAAATGGAGGAAACAACTATAGATTAATGCAATACAACCAAAAACGAGTTAGGAATCGTTACCCCAAAGCTCTCTCTGAAAATCCCTCGAAAAATCACCAATTCCCGAGCTCCCAAGTCCAACAATGAAGAAATGAATCAAACCCTGGATTTGGCCCCTTTTCTGCCAGTTAAACCGCACCTGCGGTCCATTAACCGCTTCTGCGGCTAAAGCTACGCACCTGCAGAATTTCATTAAATTCCCCGACTCTGCACCTGCGCACATATATCCGCATCTGCGGATGCGCTTCTGCACTCAATCGTCCGTTTTTGCGGAACTTGGCTTCCTCCCCAAATCCGCTTCTGCGATCTCTCTTCTGCAGATGCGGCTCCGCTTCTGCGGCTTACTTGTCGCACCTGCGACCACTGGCCCTCAAGTTTAAAAGTGCACCTGCGACCGTTTTATCGCTTCTGCGGGACTGCACCTGCGGACTTCCCACCGCAGGTGCAAAAACACCAGAACCAGCAACTTCAGAATATGCACAAGTCAAAGTTTCCATCTGTTAAGCACCCGAAACTCAGCCGAGGCACTCGGGACCTTGACCAAACATACCAACCAATCCTAAAATACCATATAAACTTAATCAAGCCCTAAAACGACCCCAAACAAAGCTAAAATCATGAATCATCCTCCGATTCAAACTTAAAGAACTTAGAATTTTCCAAATTCGACAACCGATGCCGAAACCTATCAAACCACGTCCGATTGACCCCAAATTTTGCACACAGTCATATTTAACATTACAGACCTACTCCAACTTCCAAAATCGGAATTCGACCCCGATATCAGAAATTCCACTACCGGCCAAAATCTTCAAAAATTTGACTTTTGCCATTTCAAGCCTAAATGAGCTACAGACCTCCAAAACAAAATTCGGACATGCTCTTAAGTCCAAAATCACCCAACGGAGCTAACAGAACCGATGAAACTCCATTCCGGAGTTGTCTTCACAAAGTTCTGACTACGGTCAAAATCCTAAGACTTAAGCTTATGTTTTAGGGACTAAGTGTCCCAAAACACTCCGAAACCAAAACAAAACCTCCCGGCAAGTCACTTAAGCAGAAAAAGATACGGGGAAAATAGTAAATAGGGGATCGGGGCTATTACCCTCAAAATAATCGGCCGGGTCGTTACATCCTCCCCCTCTTAAAACAATTGTTTGTCCTCGAACGAGTATAGAGACATACCTGGAGTGGTGAAAATATGGGGATAATGGTTGCGCATATGCTGCTCGGTCTCCCAAGTCGCCTCCTCGACCGGTTGTCCCCTCTACTGAACCTTCACGGAAGCAATGTTCTTTGACCTTAGCTTTCTGACCTGCCTATCTAAAATATCCACTGGTTCCTCAACATAAGATAGATCCTTGTCTAATTAAACTGAGCTGAAATCCAACACATGAGACGGATCTCCGTGATACTTCCAAAGCATCCAAACATGAAATACCGGATGAACTCCTGCTAGGCTGGGAGGTAAGACAAGCTCATAAGCAACCTCTCCAACTTACCGCAACACCTCAAAGGGACCAATAAACCTTGGGCTCAGCTTTCCCTTCTTTTTAAACCTCATAACGCCCTTCATAGGCAAAACCCGGAGCAAGACCCGCTCTCAAACCATGAATGCAACATCGCAAACCTTTCGGTCTGCGTAACTCTTTTGTCTAGACTGGGCTGTGTGAAGTCTATCCTGAATCACCTTAACCTTCTCTAAGGCATCCTGAACCAAGTCCGTACCCAATAATCTGGCCTCGCCCGGCTCGAACCAACCCACTGGGGACCGACACCGCCTACCATATAGAGCTTCCTACGGTGCCATATGAATGCTGAACTGATAATTGTTGTTGTAAACAAACTCTGCAAGTGGCAAAAACTGGTCCTAAGCACCCCCAAAATCTATCACACAAGCGCGGAGCATATCCTATAATATCTGAATAGTACGCTTAGACTGTCCGTCCGTCTGAGGGTGGAATGCTATGCTCAACTCAACCCGAGTACCTAACTCCTGCTGTCGATCCCTCCAGAACCGTGATGCAAACTGGGTACCTCGGTCAGAGATGATAGAGACTGGTACGCCATGAAGCCTGGCAATCGCGCGGATATAAATACGAGCCAACTGCTCGGAAGAATAGGTAGTCATCACAGGAATGAAATGAGCTGACTTGGTCAACCTATCTCCAATCACCTAAACTGCATCAAACTTCAGCTGAGTCTGTGGGAGTCCAACAATGAAATTCATAGTGATCCGCTCCTATTTCCACTCCGAAATCTCTAACTTCTGAAGTAATCTACTTGGCCGCTGATGCTCATACTTTACCTGTTGGCAATTCAAACATCGAGCTACATATTCTACTATGTCATTCTTTATTATCCTCTACCAGTAATGCTGTCTCAAGTCCGGATACATCTTTGTGGCACCCGGATGAATAGAGTACCGCGAACTGTAAGCCTCTTGTAGAATTAACTCACGCAAACCGTCCACATTAGGCACACATAGCCTGCCCTGTATCCTCAATGCACCATCATCCCCAATAGTGACCTCCTTAGCATCACCTTGCTGGACCGTGTCCTTAAGGACAAGCAGAGGAGGGTCATCATACTGACGCTCCCTGATACGATCATAAAGAGAAGACCGAGAGACCACACAATCCAATACTCGACTCGGCTCAGAAATATCCAATCTCACAAACTGGCTGGCTAAGGCCTGAACATCCAATGCCAATGGCCTCTCTGCTACTGGTAGATATGTTAAACTCCCCAAACTCTCTGCCCGGCGACTCATAGCATCGGCCACCCCATTGGCCTTCTTTGGATGGTACAAAATAGTGATATCATAGTCCTTAAGTATCTCCAACCACATCCGCTGACGCAAGTTAATATCTTTTAGCTTGAACAGATGCTGCAAACTTTGATGATCGGTGTAAATCTCACAAGGAACACCGTACAAATAATGCCGCCAAATCTTTAAGGCATGAACAATAGCTGCTAACTCAAGGTTATGGACATGATAGTTCTTTTCATCCATCTTCAGCTATCTGGATGCGTAGGCAATCACCCTACCATCCTGCATCAACACCGTGACGAGACCAATCCGCGTTGCATCACAATATACAGTATAAGACCCCGAACCTGTAGGCAATACCAATACTGGGGCGGTAGTCAAAGCTGTCTTGAGCTTCTGAAAGATCTCCTCACATTCCTCTGTCCACCTGAATGGAGAACCCTTCTGGGTCAGCATGGTCATAGGTGTTGCAATAGATGAGAAACCCTCTACAAATCGACGGTAATACCCCGCCAAACCAAGAAAACTCTAGATCTCTATAGCTGAGGACGGTCTGGGACAACTCTACACGGCTTCAATCTTCTTCGAAATCCACCTAGATCCCATCACTCGATACTATATGACCCAAGAATGCCACTGAGTCTAGCCAAAACTCACACTTTGAAAATTTTGCATATAACTTCTTTTCTCTCAAGGTCTGAAGTGCAGTCCTCAGGTGCTGCTCATGATCCTCACGAGTCCGGGAGTACACCAGATTGTTGTCAATAAACACAATGATGAATGAGTCAAGATAGGACCGGAACACACTGTGCATCAAGTGCATAAATGCTGCTGGGGCATTGGTCAGCCCAAAAGACATCACAAGGAACTCATAATGACCATATCGAGTCCTGAAAGCAGTCTTCAGGACATCCGGCTCCCGAATCTTCAACTGATGATAGCCTGAACGTAAGTCAATCTTAGAAAACACTCTGGCACCCTATAACTAATCAAATAAGTCATCAATACGAGGCAATATATACCTGTTCTTCACTGTGACTTTGTTCAACTGGCGGTAATCAATACACATCTGCGTAGAACCATCCTTCTTCTTCACAAATAAGACAGGAGCACCCCAAGGTGACACACTGGGCCGAATAAAGCCCTTATCAAGCAATTCTTGTAACTACTCCTTCAACTCCTTTAACTCAGGAGGAGCCATACGATATAAAGGAATAGAGATGGGCTGAGTGCCCGGTAACAAATCAATGCCAAAATCAATATCTCTGTCGGGCGGCATGCCCGGAAGATCAGCTGGAAACACATCTGGAAAATCCCTCACTACTGAGACTAACTCAACTGTAGGGGTATCAATATTGACATATCACACATAAGCTAGATACGCGTCATACCCCTTCTCAACCATTCGTTGAGCTTTAAGAAATGAAATAACTTTGCTGGGAGTATACTCTAAGGTACCTCTCCACTCTAATCGCGGTAATCCTAGCATTGCCAGCGTCACGATCTTAGCGAGACAATCAAGAATAACATAATGGGGCAACAACCAGTCCATGCCCAAAATAATATCAAAGTCCACCATGATGAGCAATAATAAATCGGCTCTGGTTTCAAAACCACTAAGAGCAATCAAACACGATTGATACACGTGGTCCACAACAAGATAATCTCCCACAGGAGTAGACACATAAATAGGGGAACTCAAAGAATCCCGAGACACGCCCAAATACGGGGAAAAAATAAAAGGACACATAAGAATATATAGAGCTTGGGTCAAATAATACTGACACATCTCTATGACAGACCGGGACAATACCTGTAATGACAGAATCAGAAGCGACTACCTCTGTACGAGCTGGAAGGGCATAATATCTGGCCTGGCCTCCCCATCTAGGGCGACATCTACCTCCATGACCTCCACCTCGAGCTGGCTGAGAAGGTGGGGTGGTGGGGTGTAGCTGGTGCTGTAATCATAGCCCGAGGACCCGGTGGAGCACGTTGTACCTGAGAAGTTGGTGGAGGTGCACCCCTCCTAAATCTGGGGCAATCCCTCACCATATGGCGAGTGTCGCCACACTCAAAACAAGCTCTGGGAGGGCGTGGCTGCTGTGACGGGCTCGGGCCAAGTTTGCTGGACTGGCCGCTAGGAACACCTCATGCAGGAGGCATACTAGATACTGACAGTGCATAATAAGGCTCCTGGGACCTAGAAGGAGCTGGAACACTGCTGGCGACTGGAAGAGGTGAATGAATGGGGCAGCTCACATAACCCCTACCATGGCGAGCTGATGGGGCACGAGCACCAGAAAAAGAACCAGTCTCTTGAGACCTCTTGGCCTTCCTTTCCTCTCTATCCCGGGAAAGCATGCCCTCCAATATCCTGGCGATACTCACAACCTGCTGATAAAAAATATCCATCTCCAACTCCCTAGATATACTAATCCGGATGCTGGGGTGGAGTCCTTCAATAAACCGTCGAACCCTCTCTCGAACTGTGGCAACCAAGGCAGGTGCATGTTGGGCCAAATCACTGAAGCGAACTTCATACTCTGACACAGTCATAGCACCCTAGCGCAGCTGCTCAAACTCCGTGCACCATGAGTCCCTAAGGCTTTGAGGGACATACTCTCTCAAAATCATGTCCGATAACTGAGTCCATGTAAGTGAAGCTGCCTCAGCCGGACTACTCAACTCATAAGCACTCCACCACTGATAGGCTGCTCCTCTAATCTGGAATGTAGTAAAACAAACCCTACTCGTCTCCGCTATGCCCATAGTATGGAGAATACGATGACACTCCTCCAAAAAACCCTGAGCATCATCTGAAGCCAATCCGCTGTAGGTAGGTGGTCATACTTCTTATACCTCTCAAGTCTGAGCTACTCTACCTCAAAAGCTGCTTCCCTAACCTTGGCCTGAGCTGGAGCTACCAGTTGCATTGGTACAATCTCTGGAACCTGGTCGACCTGAACCCGCTGCTCTGGAGTACCAGTGATGGGAGTCTCTGCTCCTCCCTCGGCATGAGATGTGGCAGGATCAAGTGGAATCAAACTAGCCTGAGCTAAGGTGCTGAACATGCTCAAAAACTGGGCTACAGTCTCCTGGAGGGCTGGTGTAGAAACAGGTACCTCAAGTGTCTGTCCTCCAGTTGGAGCTACTGGGGGCTCCTCTGTAGCAGCTCGTACGGGCGCTCTGGCTGCACCACGTGGACGTCCTCGACCTCTACCCCGATTCAGACCTCTCGAGACTCTAGTAGGGGGCGCGGGTGCCTCGTCATCAGATTCGCCTGTATGTATCCTCACCATATGTGAGAGAATAGAATACAAAAGTTTTGAAGTCAATAATCTTTCGCACGACATGAAATTTTCCTAATAGTTTCATAGCCTCCCGAAGATAAATACATACGTCTCCGTACCGATCTGCGAGACTCTAATAAACCGGCTTGTGGCTCACGACACCTATGAACCTAGAGCTCTGATACCAATTTGTCACGACCCAATTTCCCCTTCGTATGATGTTGTGATGGCACCTAGTCTCTACGACTAGGTAAGCCTAACATTTTGCGGAATAATGAAATGAAAACATAAATTTAACAACTAACTGGGTACCATACCGCTTGGCATGTACAATAACTAACTATTCAAAAATACACAGCACATTCCCAAAACCCGGAACATCGTGAATCACTAACTACAGAAGGAAATCTAGTGTCTCTATACAACAGAGTCTAACAAAAGAAAAGTATAGAAAATAATGGACATGAGGAAGAGTAGAAGGGGACTCCGAGATCTGCGGACGCGGTAGATATGCCTTGAAGTCTCCAAAGCTGTCCTGGCTCACTGATAGTGTGGCTGATAAGGAGCACCTGGATCTGTACATGATGGAAAAATATGTGCAGAAGAGTAGCATGAGTACACCACAATCGGTACCCAGTAAGTGCCAAGCCTAACCTCGGTCGAGTAGTGACGAGGTCAGGTCAGGGCCCTACTGGTATATGTATAATAAAACAAGGGAGAATGAAATACCGCAGTAAAATAAAGACTGAAATTTAATAGGAAGGAAATCATAGAAGACAAAAGCTAGGTACACAGAGATAACAAGAGGGGATCTCCCGAGATACCGTCTCGTAGTCCCAACCATAAATATGCAGTACAGGGGGATCTCTCGAAATACCGTTCTGTAGTCCCAAAGTAAATATGCAGTACATGGGGATCTCTCGGAATACCGTTCCGTAGTCCCAAAGTAAATATCCAATATAGGGGGATCTCCCGGAATACCGTTTCGTAGTCCCAAAGTAAATATGCAGTACAAGGGATCTCGCGGAATACCATTCCGTAGTCCCAAAGTAAATATACAAGATAGGGGGATCTCCCGGAATACTATTTTATAGTCCCAAAGTAAATATGCAAGACAGGGGATCTCCTAGAATACCGTTCCATAGTCCCAAAAGTAAATATGGAGCTCAAACAATATAATTAACAGCTACAACATGGAATCCTACAATTTAGACAAAGTACAAGTCAAGGAAAAGCAGGAAATTCACTAAACATGCTGCACGGAGTTCAGATAAGCAATTAAGGCAAGTAGACATGCTAGTCTAAGCTAACACGATACTACATATGCTGATGTAACTCAAATAAGAAGGAAACAAGTTATTACTTAGCAGAGATCGGGTTTTTACAAAAATTAGCTCGTGTACGTACTCGTCACCTCACATACCCCCCGGCACTCACATATCAAAATAGTACCAAATCCTAAGGGGATTCCCCCTCCCCCCCCACAAGGTTAGGCAAGCCACCTACTTCGAACCAAGCTCAATCAATCGGTCACAATGCCTTTCCCACGAATATCTGACTCCGAATGGCCCAAATCTAGCCAAAAACAATTACATATCATAAATACAACCATAATAGATCATCTAATTAATGAAATCAATACTTTAACAAAACTTCCGAAATTCGCCCCAAAAAGTCGACCCGAGCCCACATCTCGGAATCGGGTAAAAGTCACAAAATACGAACACCCATTCACTCACGAGTTCACACATACCAAAATTATACAAATCCGATGTCTAAATCCCAATAAAAACTCAGAAATTCGGTTGGGGAGCTTTTCCCCCATTTTCCCAACTTGTTAATCCAGATCCGAAATTAAATGGATGAAACAACTATAGATTAATGAAATACAACCAAAAACGAGTTAGGAATCGTTACCCCAAAGCTCTCTCTGAAAATCCCTCAAACAATCGCCAATTCCCGAGCTCCCAAGTCCAAAAATGAAGAAATGAATCAAACCCTCGATTTATCCCTTTTCTGCCAGTTAAACCGCTCATGCGTTCCATTAACTGCTTCTGCGGCTAAAGCTCTGCACCTGCAGAATTTCATTAAATTCCCCAGCTCCGCACCTGCGCACATATATCCGCATCTGCGGATGCGCTTCTGCGGATGCGCTTCTGCACTCAATCGTCCGCTTCTGCGGAACTTGGCTTCCTTCCCAAATCCGCTTCTGCGATCTCTCTTTCGCAGATGCGGCTCCGCTTCTGTGGCTTACTCGTCGCACCTGCGTCTACTGGCCCTCAATATTAAAAGCGCACCTGCTACCTTTTTCTCGTTTCTGCTGGACCGCACCTGCGGACTTCCCACCACAGGTGCGAAAACACCAGAACCAACAACTTCAGAATATGCACAAGTTAAAATTTCCATCCGTTAAGCACCCGAAACTCACCCAAGGGCCCCAAGACCTCGACCAAGCATACAAACCAATCCAAAAACACCGTACGATCTAATCGAGTCCTCAAATGATCCCAAACAATGCTAAAATCACGAATCATCATCCGATTCAAACTTAAAGAACTTAGAATTTTCCATATTCAACAACCGATGCCGAAACCTATCAAACTACGTCCGATTGACCCCAAATTTTGCACACAGTCATAGTTAACATTACGGACCTACTCCAACTTTCGGAATCGAAATCCGACCCCGATATCAAAAATTTCACTACCGGTCAAAATCTAAAAAAAATGACTTTTGCCATTTCAAACCTAAATGACCACAGACCTTCAAAACGAAATTCGGACATGCTCCTAAGTCCAAAATCACCTAATGGAGCTAACGAATCCGACAAAACTCCATTTCGGAGTCGTCTTCACACAGTTCCGACTACGGTCAAAATTCTAAGACTTAAGTTTCTGTTTTAAGGACTAAGTGTCCTAAAACACTCCGAAACCAAAACAAAACCTCCCGGTAAGTCACTTAAGCAGAAAAAGATACGGGGAAAATAGTAAATAAGGGATCAGGGCTATTATTCTTAAAACGACCAGCCGGGTCGTTACAGTTGGTGAAAGTTGCGTCTGCGCGGCGGGAGACGTCAAGATATACCTGCTTGACGTTCGCAGGCCTCAAAGTAACTATCTTGCTTTATAATGCTCCTGTTAAATTGTAATTTAAAATAGTATTGTGTTTAGAAATTCTAGTGTGTTTTAGTAGTGCTTATGACTCTGTACTACCGATTTTTGGAAATGTATAACTATTGGCCGCTTGAAGCTATGTATGTCATTTAATGGTTTATGATAAATGATTAAATAGTTCAATTATGTTATTAAATCAACATGTGTTAGGCTTAGCTAGATTTAGAGACTAGGTACCATCACGGCATCCTAAGGTGGAAAATTGGGGTCATGACAAATTGGTATCATAGCTCTAGGTTCATAGGTGCTACGAGTCATTAGCATGTTTAGTAGAGTCTTTCAGATTGGTACGGAGACGTTTGTACTTATCTTCGAGAGGCTACAAAACTATTAGGAACCACTTCTTTCATTCCTTATCGTGCGGTATTGCTTTAGCTTGAAGCATATATCTTATATCCCTTTACATCCACTCGTATATGACATTGCATGCTCGGTATCAGCTATGCTCCGATGGTTTGTAATGTTGCGGATGGGCTACGATGGGGACATAGATGCTCAATCATTATCTTGAGGTATTTTCCAGACTAAGGATATGGACGTGTTGGTAGATCTTCAGTTGTTCAATTGTGGGATGCATCTGGTTCGTATATTTGAGTGGTGTTGTACGAGCTTATGAAAGTTGGTAATGTGGATCATCAGATGTTGTGCCCTATGACTCCGCGCCAAGTGGGAGAGTCTACTATCGACGATCAGATTGCATGTGCAAGTGTCATATCAGTCTTGGGTCTGAGATATATATGCAGTGTTGAGGGGTTCCCCGAAATTGTACATGACTAAGATCTAAGATTTTCATGGGATGGTACTGGAACTTGCGATATATATGTATCATTGCTAAATATATACATTCTAGTATCAGAGAGGTTAGAGAAACATCTTCAAATTCACAAAAGGTCTCTTCAGAGTGGGTATCTCGGTTGCAGCATTGTTGGGTGCTTTAGAAGAAATACAGCGATTTATGGGTTTTTGAATGACGTGGTTTGTGCTAGGGTCTTCCGCAACGAGCTTTGATTTAGGATCATTGTGTACCGATAAGGGAAAGTGTTGACCCGAAGACAAGTAGAGGAGGATTAGAAGAAATGGGTCAGCTCGGTGGTGTTAGGTTAGCATAGCAACAAAGGTAATTGGTCTTTTGGAAATACTCTTGGGTTTGACAGCTTGCGTGTCTTGGTCGAGTTGGGGAAATTCAGTTCTGATGGCTCGGTGATGTGCGGACTGGCCTCGAAGAGTTCTTGATAGTGTCGACCATAACTTGAACTAGTTGTCTGCTACCAGCATAAGGAACGTGTTGCGTGTTATGATTTTCGCCTAGATGGGGTCATGAGTTCTAGACAGCATGGACGATTTTAGATGTTTAGAAAAATTCTAGCATTATTTGATACCACCTAAGAAGGGTGCCCACTCCAGAAGGCACATTGTGTTTTGACTTGCGGATGCCTGACTGGTATTACAGTAATCGCCTGTTGATATCTAGATTTTTCTTTGTGGCAAGAAACAATTATAGAAGTACTTCGCGTGGGCTGACCGTATGTGAGGAATGTGTCAGTTATTTGAGTAGTGTAGTTTTGATCGAATATGAAGATTCTAGTATTCTAGGGATTTGAAAACTAAGAGGGTTCTCGAGGCAGATTGTTCCATGGTTGTGAACACTGAAGGTATGTTAAGAGTTGGCAACAGATGGTATGTACTATAGATATGTTATTGTGGGATTTTCAGAGGCTATCTACCTACTTCGAAAGGATCAGAATTGATTTGGAGGCTACTAGTAGGTCTAATAAGGATGTGTGTTCTAAATCGGGTCAGATTTATCTACTCAGCATAGTTATTATGGAGGGGTATGTTATCGGTTAGGGTGGATCACATTCGGATTCTGATATGTCTCATGTGTTACTCTCCTATGTTGCGATGGGTTGTGATATGTTGGTTATCTACACACCAATGGTTATGTTTAGGCTTTGTAGCGAAATTCGAGCGATATTGCTCTTGGGGTATTGAATGGTTGATTGTGCCTTGGTTATGGTATTCCTGTTTATGGTCTATAGTGATATCCATATCTCCATAGTTATGGTCACGTGCTTAGTGCGTTTGATGTTGATATGTGTATGGTTGTTGATTGTGAGTACCATGGCTCGACGTATTCCAGGTGGACCAGTGTCGGATTGGGACATGTATCGCAACGGCGTTATGCTAGGATATGATCCTTTGTGCTTATTTCGTTATTTTCCCCCTTATGTGGTGGGTTGATAGTATTGCACTTCGTGGTGGTATCTGTTGAGCTGGCAGGATGGTTTCTTCATTTCCATTCTCTTTCCATCATTGAGTATATTTGAGTTATTGTTCGTTGGTGCACAGATTACATGGTATATGGCTCTAAGTAGGATTTTATGAAAGGTCGGTCGAGTAGCTTGTATTGGGTGAGGGAGGTTATTGGGCTTGAAATGAATGCCATCGGATTTGATTAAGGTATGTTTGCAATAATTGTGTCACTAGTCGGCTTAGATTTTGGGGCTATGGTTCTTATCGGGAAAGAGAGCTCCACGACTTGCTAATCTGATAGGTGTTTATGAATTTCGGTATGTTTCTTTCATCATTGGCAGTGTACGAAGGTTCAAAATAACGTTTTAGTTGATATGAGGTTTGTTACCGGTGTCGGGTTGGTTATCGAGCAGCTATTGCAGTCGGAAGTTATTGCTATGAGTATTTGCATTATGTGGTATATCATGTGATTATGTCTTGAGATATGGTTATGGATTGATACAACTTTTTTAGAGTTATACAGTGCATAGATGCAAGAATCGGGTCATATAATGAGTTCCAGATATTGGGGATTTGAGTTTTAAGGTTTATGGACTAATGTTAAAGTAAGGATCCTCTGTTAGGTGGTGTTGTCGAGATTATATGGATTGGGGTGAGGTGGTATCACCCATGGTTTTGTGTATGGTGAGGTTATATGGCGATTTGATTGCTTTGGAATGACTCTTGGCACATTCGAGGACGAACATATGTTTAAGTGGGGGAGAATGTAACGACCCGACCGGTCGTTTTGAGCTTTAGCGTTCCATTCAGTGATTTGAGAATTTGAGTAGCTTCATATTATGTATTATGATTTGCGTGTATGGTTGGTTTCGATTTTCAAGCGGTTCAGGATTGATTTGGAAGAATGATTCTCATTTTAGAAGCTTTAAGTTGAAAGTGTTGATCAAGATTTGACTTTTGGGTAAACGGACTCGGAATCGGATTTTAATTATTCCAATAATTGTTTATAATGATTTTGGATATGTCCACAAAGTTTGATTAAATTTCGACGAGTTTTGGATAAGTTTGGGTTGTATGGTGATTGTTTTCGGTTAACGTCGATTTGAATATAAAGGTTACCATATTGAACAAACAGCCTTTGATTCGTGTTTTAACTAAATTATTATATCCGTATCATAATTTTGGAACCATAGCAACTGAAATCATCAAGTTTCGACATCGTATGAGGAATTTATGGTCATTTTACTAAGAATTGGGTTGCCAAATTTTTCAGATTAATTATGTAATTGCCATTGAATTCGTATTTAAAAATTTGCACTATTTTCAAATAGTGAAACCAACATATCTCCTTCATTATAAGATTAAATGGAGTGATTCAAAAGCCTAACTTGATTGGGATTTCACGAGGAATCCATTGGAGGTATCAAAAATGAGTTTTATAATCGTTTGGCACAAGAAATGAGGTAGAACAGCTGGGCATTTTTGGCTATTAATGTTGTTGGAGTTTTTCTAATCTTGAAAGTTTGGGATTGAGAGAATTCAAGGATATTCTTCAAGTTTCTTCCATGGGGTAAGTTCTAAACCATAACCTAAGTATTTCCCTTTGATTCATTCCCTTGGTTTAAGCTTTAATCCATGATTTAATTTGAAACCCATTTAATTCTTTAAATCAAGACTTAGGGTTATGTCCTAAATTTTAAAAATTAAAAATGAGTTAGAGGCATTTATTTTTCGATTCCTTTTGGGGTCTTATTCTCCTATATTAGGAGAATAACATACCTGAATTTGGCTAGTTTTGGAGGAGTATTTCGGGAGATATGGGACCCAACTACTGTGGGTTGGACTCTTGGGTTATGAACACCCTAAGAGCGATATTTTGGCGAATTGGTTGAGCTATCGGACTCTGATTGTGTCGGTTTTTGTTTGTGTGAGCTTGTATTGGTTCGGGTTTCGCTCGGGTAAGCTTGGATTCGAAATCCAAGGCAAGCCCGTCGTTGACTTTTGTTGACTTTTTGGAAAAAATATAAAGATCATAGCTTTATTAATTGTAATTGGTTTCTCTTGTATCGTTTGATGTTATTAAGTCATTTTTGGTTAGATTTGAGCCGTGTGGAGGGAAATGTTAGGGAAGAAGCTATTTCAGAGGGTTGAGTTGTCCTAGTTGAGGTAAGTATCTTGCCTAACTTTGTGTGGGGGAAACTACCCCTTAGGATTTGGGTTGATTGTGCTATTTGTGTTATGTGATAGCCGTGTACACAAGGTGACGAGTGGGTACGCGGGCTATATGTGGTATTTGACCAGTTTAGATTATCTAGACTCTTTCCATTACTTTAATTGAATTGTCATAGCATGTTATATCTCTCATTGTTAATCTACTCTTATATGCTCTATTTGACGTTGTTAGCACTTGTTCTACCTCTTGTTATTTTGCTCTTATATGCTTTAGTTGAAGTTATTGCGTTCCTTATTGTCTTGTTACCTCTTAATTGTTGAATCACTTTTAATTGAAGTTGTTATTTCGTGGAATATCAACTTGTTGAGTTATTGGTATTGAAGTTGTAGTAGCCATTATCACATTGAGGCAAAGTTGTTAATTGTTGAGATATCTTTCCTTGTTGAGCATTCTCATTCATTTTGTTATTATTGAAATTATTATACATATTGTGGTTGAGCCATGGGCCATTTGTTGTGAAAATATTAGTGTTGTTGACTTTGTGGCAAGTTGTGGCATATGGGCACTTGTGGTGCGAGTTGTGATTGTATTGTGATACTGATACGCATGCGGTGGTATAAGGCTAGGGGTTGATACGCATGCGGTGAGATAAAACGGGCTTGATACACGTGTTTCTAGTAGGAGAAATACTTGAAGCCACGCGGTGAGATAAGGTGGGCTAAAACACGTGTAGCTATTTCGGGAAAAATAATTTTCAAAACTAAATGTAAGGCTCACACTGTGATATAAGAAAAGATTGTGATTTAAATTGTGAAATGTGAATACGAGGCAATACCTCGGTTGTGATTTTCATTGTACATTCCATGTTGGACAACTTGTTAATTTGAACGGTCATTGTTCTTCCTCCAATCATTCATCTGCATTTCGATTGTGTTTGGTTATTCGTTGTTATCTTGTTGTTGGAACGATTGTGGTTTCTTGTGTGAGTCATGCATTCTTTATAATATAGTCTTGAAAGCTTAGTTCTTGTTTTGAATTTAATTTTGATTGTGCTTCCTTAGACACTTGTATATCATTTTGATTTGTTGTGTTGATTTAACATGACAATCTGTGCCTTCGTTATAACTTGGTGAGTTGAATGTGAGTGAATTTAGTTGCGTGAAGTCAATATATCATATTCTGTTGAGTTGTTGGTAACATATGATTTAAATAAAAGAAATATTAACATATTTTATTCGACGTGCCTCTTAAGATATAACTCCTTATTTCACTCGGTGCCTTATTATTCTAAATGGTTATCGCACTTTCACTATAATTGGGTTCTCAAATTATACTCATCACCCTATTAGATGTTTACCTTACTTAAAATTGTTATCATATTTTTTCTTAACAAATTCTACATTTAATTCGTTAATTTGAATTATGTTTTTTTTTGTTTAAAAATGATACTTTTACTCAATTATATTGATTTCTAAACTAAACCAATCTTATACTCTGTTTCGTTCATATCATATATTATTTTACTTTACTTGATTTCTAAAATAAACTCATTATTTTATTTGACACTTTATTTTATTCAAGATTGCTATTATGTTTTATGGTGCTTAAATATATCTTTCGTTCATCTAAATTAATATTTATCATGGTTGCAAAGTACATGGCGACACGTGGGCTTTGCCGAGCGAAAGTGATTGTTATTGTGGGCACGAGGTGCCATATGTGTAAGATTTGGAAATTGTTGTCTATGACTTGTGGTTTATGAGGTGTGGTGCCTCGGGGTAATTATTGTTGTAAGTTCATGCATTGGGAGCGATTTGATTATTTGAATTGTCACTAATGTTTCCTTATTTGAGTTCATTTACATATCATCGGTGTTCTGATTATGTTGTTTCTTTATTACTTGCTGTCATTTGTGTTACTATTACTTCATTGTTGGTTGTAAATCAATAATCTTTACACCGTTGGTCTTACAATTGATGTTATTTCCATTGTTAGCTTATGTATATCTTGAATAGGTTTCTATGTCTAGTAGGTATTTTGACCTAGCATCGTCACTACTCTATCGAGGCTAGACTTGATACTTACTGGGTACCGTTGTGGTGTACTCATGCTACGCTTCTGCACATGTTTGTGCAGATCCATGTATTCTAATTATGTTTTTGAAAGTTGTGTTTGCGCGGCGGGAGACTCAAGGTATACCTGCTTGACGTTCTGTAACGACCCGACCGGTCGTTTTGAGAATTAGCATCTCGTTTGGTGGCTTAAAGTCTCGAGTAGCTTCGTGTTATGTATTATGACTTGCGTGTGTGGTCGAGTTTGGTTTTCAGATGATTCGGGATTGATTTGGAAGGTTGATTCTTGTCTTAAAACAATAAGCAGTAAGAGTTGGCCAGAGTTTGAATTTTGTGTACGTGACTCCGGAATGGTATTTTGATGATTCCAGTAGCTCTGTATGGTGATTTTGGACTTAGGCGTGTGTCCGGATTTAGATTTGGAGGTTCATAGGTTGATTTGATGCATTTTGGCAAAAAATTAGAAAGTTGAAGGTTGGAAAGGTTGAGAGGTTTGAGCGAGAATTAACCTTGTTGATATCGGGTTCGGATATCGATTTTGGGAGTTGGTATAGCTCCGTTGTGTCATTTAGAACTTGCATGCAAAATTTGACGTCATTACAGGTTTATTTGATATGTTTCAGCACGAGATGTAGAAGTTGAAAGTTCATAAAGTTTGATTTGAGATGCGATTCGTAGTTTCGACGTTGTTTGATGTGATTTGAGGCCTCGAGTAGGTCCGCGTTAGGTTATGGCACTTGTTGGTATGTTTGGACGGGGTCCCGTGGGCCCCGGGTGTGTTTCAGACGTGTTTCGGATGGTTTCCATGTTTTTGGGCTGGTCTGATTGTGGTGCGTCGCATCTGTGCATTTTGGAGCGCAGGTGCGGGGCCGCTTCTACGTATTTTGTGTTGCTTATGTGATGTTGGGGCTTGGGTAAGAGTTTTGCTTCTACGAGTGAAGGATTGCAGGTGCGATCGTCGCATTTGCGTGTTATGTATTGCAGATGCGAGGAAGACCGCTTCTGCGGTTTATTATGTGCTTCTGCGCTGTCGCAGGTGCCACTGCCTTTCCGCAGATGCAGATCTTTGTTTGGTATGTTGTTTTCGCAGATGCGAGCCATCACTCGCAAATGCGGGCTGGCAGGTGCGCTTCTTGGTCCGCAAAAGTGGAATCTCTGGCAGAGTGTTTATAATTCGAGGGTTTGGCCATTTTTATCATATCTTGAGTTGTAGACTTCAGATTTGAGCGGTATTTGAGGGGTTCTTCACATGTCGGATTAGGTTATCCGGATTTGTTTATATTTCGTGATTCCATCTTTGTTTTTAATAATTAGTGATTTGAATGGGAGAAAAATGAGAATTTTGTATAAACTTTCAAAAGTATAAAATAAGAATTTGATAGCCGATTGATGTCAGAATTAGATAATTTTGGTATAGTTGGACTCGTATCGGAATGGGTGTTCGTATTTTGTGAATTTTGTCGAGTTCCTAGGTGCGGGCCTGGTGTTGACTTTTTGGGTTGACTTTTTAGTTTTCATTAAAGATCGAAGCTTTATTATCTGAAATTATTTTTAATGATTTTTATTTATGATATTAAGTTATTTTGACTAGATTTGAGCCATCCGGAGGTTTTTTCACACGAGAAGGTCATTTTTGAGTATCCATTTAGCTTCTTTGAGGTAAGTATCTTGCCTAACTTTGTGTGAGAAAATTACCCTTAGGATTTGAGTCGTATGTGCTAATTGTGTTATGTGAAAGCTGTGTACGTGAGGTGACGAGTACGTATTCGGGCTTATATGTGTGAAATTGACCGGTTTAGACTCTTAGGCTTCTTTCATGTATTTATTTGGAATTGTTAGCACATGTTATATCTTTTATTCCCCATGTCTACTATCACATGATTTACTTGAAGTTGTCGTTATATGTCACATTCCTTACTTGTCGAGTTTGCCCGTATATGCTTTATTTGAAGTTGTTACTGCTTCTACCATTATGTGATTTCTTTTATTGTTGAGTTACTCTTAGTTGAAATTGTTATACATGATATTGTTTTTGTTGCCAGGTTATTCTCATGCAATTTGACATAGTTGCTAGTTCGTGCCATCTCTGTCATTGTTAGCCAAATTCGTACACTAAAATCCGGAGTTTGCCATTTCGTGGAGATACTTTCACTATTGAGTTTATCCTTAAGCAACTAATTAGAATCGAATTTATCCAAATTCATTAATCTGTTTTACTTTAAGTTGTATTAAAAGGGGGTATTGTTCCTTGTTGAGTTACTTTCTCATTCATTTCGTTGTTATTGAGATTTTATACATATTGTGTTTGAGTCATGGGCTATTTGTTGTGGAAATATTGATATTGTTAGATCTTTGGAAAGGTTTTAGCCTATGGGAACTTGTGTTACGAGTTGATATGTCGTGTTGTTGTTATGTTAGCATTTGTGAATTATTGTGTGATTTTGGTTGTTGTTATGCGGAGTATAAGGGTGGCATTTCACCGTTGTTGTTATGCGTGGCATAAGGGTGGCATCTCACTATTGTTAAATATACAGAGAGATAAGGATGGCTATTGTGCCATTGTCCGGGCAGAGCGATAAGGGTGGCTATTATGCGGAGTGATACGGGTGGCTATCGGAGAGATAAGGGTGGCAAATGTTATTGTCAGGGCAGAGTGATAAGGGTGGCTATTATACATAGTGATACGGGTGGCTATCAGAGAGATACAGGTGGCAAATGTTATTGTCAGGGCGGAGCGATACAGGTGACTATTACAAGGAGTGATACGGGTGGCTATCAGAGAGATAAGGGTGGAAATGTCCTGGATGATATGTGATGGTTTGGGGGACATTGTGTTGGTGATTTTTGTGTGATGGTGTACCTTTCCTTATGTATGTCATACACCTTGCGTGACTTGTTTTGTTGCTTCGATGAGATACTCGATGTCTTTGATATGACTTGTTGACTTAGGCTATAGTAGTACACTCGCACAAGCATGCACCGTAGCATGCCACTTACTAGCTCATGACTGTGAAACTTGACATTTATTGATCATGCCATGTGTTCATGTATTATTCGTTTTCATGTTGCTATTGAGCCTGTGACCATGACGGGCAGATTGTGATTGTGAGCTTGTGATCATGCCGTGTGGACTATAATTGTGAGCTTGTGACCACGCCGGGCGGATTGTGGATATGAGCCTGTGATCATGCCGGGCGGATTGAGATATTGGCACGTGAGTTTGTCCGTGCAGTTGTGATTTGATATGTGGGAACGAGGTGCAGTGATTATATGATGGTGGGTTGAGACCCGTGACTTGTGACTATGAGATAACGTATCACGGGGTGATTTCGTTGTGAAACTTGTGTAGAACGACTTGATTAATTGGTTGTCATTTGTGTTCCTTATTTGGTTTCAATGGTGCTTTCATGGTGTTCTTATTGCTTTATTGTTTATATCACACATCGATTCTTGTTGCCATTTACTTATTTCTGCTTTGCTCTATTAGCTTTATACTTATATACTGCATATATTATTTTGTCTAGTGAGTGACTTGACTTGTACCTCGTCACTACTCCACCGAGGTTAGTCTTGATACTTACTGGGTACCGACCGTGGTGTACTCATACTACACTTCTGCACATGTTTGTATAGATCCAGGTACTTCGGAATCTGTTGATTGTTAGATAGCAGATCAAATATTGAAGTGGAGACTTCAAGGTGTACCTGCCGTCGCGTTCGCAGGACTCGTAGTCACCTTTGGAAGTTATTTACGTATAGTTTATTTCTATTCTGAGACAGTTGTACTTAGAGAGTTTCTAGTGAACTCAGTAGAGCTTATAACTTGTACCACTGGTTTTGGGATTGTTGGCTTTGTATAGAAATTTCTGTTTCATATTTAATAGTCGTTGGTTGAATTTTGCCATTAATGCAGTAAATATTAGGCTTACCTAGTCTTAAAGACTAGGTACCATCACGATACCTACGGGGGGAAATTGGGGTCATGACACGTTCGCAAGTCTCAGAATCACCATCTTACTTCATTATGCTATTGTTAAATTGTAATTCAAAATAATATTGTGTTTAGAAATACTAGTGTGTTTTAGTAGTGCTTAGGACTCCGTACTACCAATTTTGGGAAATGTATAACTATTGGCCGCTTGCGGCTATGTATGTTATTTAATGGTTTATGATAAATGATTAAATAGTTCAATTATGTTATTAAACTAGCATGTGTTAGGCTTACCTAGTCTTAGAGATTATGTGCCATCACGACATCCTAAGGTGGAAAATTAGGGTTGTGACATTATTACACTTGTGTGCACGTTCGGATTAGAGCTCGAGGGGCTTGGATGAGTTTCAGATGCATTTTGGAAAGGAAATGACTGCTGATGCAATATCTGGTGCAGCTGGACTACAGGTCTCGCAAATGCGAGCTTCGCTTTTGCAGAGTCAGTCTCGCATTTGCGGAATTTGGGTTGCGTCTGAGGACTTCGCAAATATGAATTCAGGATCGCTTTTGCGATAGGTGGGAAGGCAAATGTGAAGTCTTGGGTCGGAAATGCGACATCAGGGGGCACAGAGGTTGTTCGCTTTTGCANAGTTGCGTCTGAGGACTTCGCAAATATGAATTCAGGATCGCTTTTGCGATAGGTGGGACTTCGCAAATGTGAAGTCTTGGGTCGGAAATGCGACATCAGGGGGCACAGAGGTTGTTCGCTTTTGCAAACAGTTGTTTGCTTTTGCGAACATCGCAATTAGGGGTGTTCATGGTTCGGTTTGGATCGATTTTTCATTAAAAAGAAACCAAACCAAGTAAGTCGGTTTTTCAAATATTCAATTAAGTCAGTTTTTTATCGATTCGGTTTTTGTTGAATTTTCGGTTTATTCGATTATTTATCGATTTTTTCTTAAATATGAAACATACACTACCAACACATATTCCGATGACTATATTTTCAATATAACACTATCAAACCAAATGGTCTTTGAGAAATATATCATTATATATTGATGATAATTGAATCAAATAGCGATGAATAATTTGAGGACTCAATTAAAATTAAAATGAATTATTTTTAACATGAAATAGATTTTTGTACTTAGCAAAAGAAAATTACCAATCAAACTAGAATGTAAAGAAAAAAAACTAGATTCTTTTTGGTAAATAAATACTTTTATTAACCAATTGGAAGTATTACAACGAAAATAAACTACAGAACTACATTACAATTTCAACGGAGCACAACTCATTCTCTCCTTAACTTCAGACCCTGGCTAAACACTAAATGTGATAAAAATTCAGGGTTTGCAACTTCTTCGCTATCTTAGGTTTTGATTG